>JAOTAX010116737.1:0-23928 GCA_025629825.1 Erythroxylum guanchezii | reverse complement strand
AAGTTCACTCCAAGGTGACCGATCGACAAGCTCCTCACAAACAGTACCAAAACTTGTAAACATCATAACTTTTGACTTAGAACTCCAAATTTTACAAACTTGGTGTCTATGGAAAGGTAAAAGAACGTTCTACAACTTTCATGAAGGACTTAAAAATCAGATCGACCTCTAAATGGGTCAAAAAGTCCACACAAAGTGACTGTTCGTCAACTTTATCCTAAACAGCATCAAAACTTCCAAACCTTATAACTTTTCACTTCCTTGTCCAAAAATTCCATACTTTATATCAATGAAAAGATAAAAACAAGCTCTACAATTTTCATGAAGAACTTACAAACCAATTCAACCTCAAAAAGGGTCAAAACTTCGTTTCAATCTGGCCGTCCAAAAATGTCATCCTAAACAGTGACACAACTTCCAAAAATCATAACTTCCTATTCCATTATCCAAAAATCTCATACTTTATACCAATGGAAAGACAAAATCACAATCTATAACTTTCATGAAGAACTTGAAAGCAATTTCAACCTCTAACTAGATCAAATTTTCAATAAAAGTTTTTGCCATGTTAAAAATCACCTAAACAATATCAAGACTTCAAATTGTCATAACTTCTAACCCCGATATCAAAAAATTTCATACTTTATGGCGTTAGAAAACTGGAAACATGAGCTACAACTTTCATTAAGACCACTTTGGCTAATTTTATCTAGATCAGTACAGATTTGCTATTGAAGTTTCTGAACACCATTCCTACACTTAGGATGGCTTATCAACACATCAACTTCACTTACCAACACATCAACTTCACATATTCCCCCACTACTACATACTCTTCATCCAATTCATCTCAAACACAATTCAAATCTCTAACATGTCATTCCAAAGCAAATACTCAACAACAAACTCAACAAGGAAGAACATGTACATACTCATTTCTCTTTCACAAAAGTCATACACAATCATACACAAAACACCCATTTCATGCATTAACCTCAAAATATTATTGCACTTGCTCCAATTACCATTACCCAAATACAACATTAAACACCACTAATTCCTCATTTAATAAATCAAATTTCCAAGAAAAGTTCAGGGTCCAACACTTATGGCGATCCAAATGAATCATCCTTTTCAAGGAGGTCAATCTTTGCCTGCTAGGCAAGAGGATAACGTGTTACAAACTTTTGTCTTGATATAATAGACATGTATTTTATTTCTATTAATATGAAATTCGTAATTCATAAATGAAATAGTTAATGAATGAATAGTTAATGGCGATTTATCATCAGATTTTTTTTAATTTTTATAGTGGTGAATCTTGTATATGTTCCTAAAGAAACGAATTCGTTCATTTTTGGTGTCTTAAAGGGGTGTGAAAACACATAAGAACTTTTGAATATAAATGGAAAGGAGATGCAAATCCAGTTCCTTAAGAAATGGTAAGATCTTTGGTGAAAGAAAAAGGGGTAAGTATCATCTTGATTTGGTTTTAATTTCTCAAATTTCTTTCTTTTAAGAATAGTGAGTCATAGTCTTCTCCTACCTATATCAAATAGCACATGTTGAGCCAAATCTTCTTCATGCAAAATTTACTTTATTTAGATCAGGAAAATCATAAGCTTTTATGAAACCATGTGTTATGGCTCAAATCTATAGTCAATCCCATCTTCGATAGAAGCAGTTGACAATTGAATCCAATTTTTCCATTATTTTTGTATCTATAATATTGTAAAAAGAAGGCCTGATTCTAAGTTGTTCAAGAATAGTGGAGTTGAGTTTGTCGATATTTTTCCTTAAGATTAGTCAATTCTATTTCCTAATGGTGTAAAGTGTCACCTTGATGTGGTGGAAGTCATCAGTATAAGTCTGATTATCCCTAAACCCAATATGACATTTTCTATTTTGACTTGCTCCACCACCGTTGTGATCAAATGAGAATGGATAAATGGCTTGTGGGATTAATGCGAGGGGGTATAGATGGCTATATTTCTTGATGCAAACTTTAAGCGAATGTGAAGCCCATGGATACAAGTTATGCCTTTAAATGAAAGATAATTCCAAATATGCTTTGTCTACGAACAAGGAAGCTATAAGGAATGCACCCAAGAATCTCATGAAGAGTTCAATCCTGGCCTAGGATGAACGATGGAGACATGATTAGCATATGCAAGTCGAACGAGAAGTGGTATTTCCAGTGGTAGAAATGTGAGTAACACATAAGAACCTGCCAATAGGAAGGGAACAACAACTAGAAATGAGTGCTAATACCCCGTAAGCTGAGGATCCAAATGGGGAATCTACTTGAGGAGGGGCTCGCGTCTAATTAGCTAGTTAGTGAGGCAATAGCTACTAAGGTGATGTTCAGTTGTTGGTTTGAAAGGATGATTAACCACACTGGAATTGAAATACGACCTAGACTCCTATGAGAGGTAGTAGTGGGGAATTTTCTATAATGAGATATGATATGAATAGATTTTGCTATATTTTTATACGTTATTTCATTTGAATTCATTCATATTTTTGTGTTTAATTGCTCATTTTGTGTTCTTGTTAATTTTGTACGCAGATTTAATGATGGAATACAAATACAAGATTAAAGTATGAAGTTTGGAAGCCATTAGGAGCTAGGAAGGTTGTCCATAATGCAGCCAACAAAGTGAAAAAGAAATGACTTAGAGAAGCATCAAAGAGGTTGTCCAAAACGATAGCCAAATGTGTTTAATAGAGAGCCAAAAAAAAACCGGTCCAAAATGGCAGTCCTTAGAGCCTTCCATACACACCAAACGAAAGCATCTTTGGAGGTCCTCCTTGCTTTAAAACGCAGCTTAATTGGCCTTTAAAAATTCAGCAATATGACATCACCTTCAGCATTTTGGGAAGATAAGAAATGCTGCAAAAATGCAGCGTTGTGGGAGAGAGGGTTTAGTGTGGTTTTAGGGACAAAAAAAAAGCAAGAAAAGCAGCAGCCTCTATACCTACACCGCCTCCACTCACACACGCTGCAACCTTCATCCATTCACCATCCACTCGCAACACATACAACCCTCCACCAACACAGCCCTCACTTCCACGCACAAGAAACAACGCAACCTCACTCCCTAAAAAGGCAGACCCACTTCCACTTCCATACATGCAACCTTTATTGACTAGCACACCTACGCACGCAGTCACCAAGCTACCTCCAGTCTTTCACGCCTGTAACCAACACCAACAATGCATCAGGCCTCCACTCATTCTCCAACAACGCAGCTCCCTCCGGCACGCACAACAACGCCTCACTCCATTGCACTCACAAGTAACGACCCTCACTTCTACACATCCAGTTCTTACGCATCAGCCTTCATTCACTTTACCATGCAACATCCATTCACCGTTAAAGAAACAACCACGCAAAGGAGATTGGAGAGCAAGTTGTTCTGCAGCAGATTGGGAGCTTTGTTCTTCAATTATATTTGATCCCTTCATGAATTTATCTAGGGTTTATGCTTGTGGATTGCTTGGCATGATGATTTGTGGCTAGAACTTTAATTTCTCTTAGGGATTTGATATTTTGTTGATGCTTTAATATTAAATTTTGCTGAATCCATGACTCAATATGCATATACTTGTTGATTTTTCATTGGTTTTATTTGTTCTTCCTTTGGATTATTAAAAATTGGCTTGGTATAAATTAACCTTTGGAAAAAGAGGATTTTTTCTAGATGATTGAAGGAAATTTCGGCTATGATTTTCTTGTGAGTTGAGAGACCCAAGAAACTTAGGAGGTGAAAATTGAAGGTTTGAGTGTGGAACCTAAGAAAAGGAAAAGCTTAAGTAAAGGATTACTAAGTGATGTTTAGAATGTATAGATTAATTCACCCTTGGGAGGAGGGGATTAATTACTTTTAAAATTCACTTACAAGGTTAGGATTGTTCATTTGTGGAGGATAGCTAATTTAATATTAAGGTTGGCAAAAATATCATTCCCTAAGAGACAATCATTCCCTATTGCCGTTAATACTTTTAATTAGTCAATTGTTGCACTATTTTCTTAATTAGTTACTGCACAGATTTATCATAATCATAGTTATTTTGGTCGCATTGAATTGGGTAGTTGTTTATAAATTTCTTTGAGTTTTTAAAAAAAAATTCTTTACATTGCTTTTAATTTCCTAAAATTTCACTCAACTCGATTTCAAACACTGTTAGCTAGCATAGATTTGAACTTTCTCATAATCCCTATGGATACGACTCGGTTCTTACCGATTTATTATTCACTTCGACAACCGTGCATTTGTGATTTATGAACAAGTTTTTGGCGCCGTTGTCGGGGATTAATGTTTGAATGTTTGTTTCTATAGCTAGTTTGATATTTACTTGTTGTTTTTCTTTTTATCCCTAGAGTAACTTATTTGTTTCTTTTTCTTTTTGCATCGTCGTTTTCTTGCGCAGCTTGTGTGTAAGATGATTGTATGCCCTTAACCAATAGAGGGTAAGAAAGATAGTTTGATCCAAAGTTGGAAAGAACAGTAAAGTCAATTCGTCGACAAAAAAATGGAAAATCAAACAGAAGAGCTTCAAAGAATTCAAAGATAGAGGGATGAGATGACTTAGAGATTAGCTCAGTTAGAGGCCAAACTTGGTGCAACTAATTTGAATGGAGGAAATGGAAGAGGAGATAATGGAAATGAACAAGAATAATTACAACAACGTCCTATCAGGAAATACATCCAGCCTACAGTGGTAGACAATTATCATGGTATCCAAAGACCTGATGTTCAAGCTCAAAATTTTCATATTTCTCCCGGATTCATCAATTTGGTTCAAACAAATCAGTTTGGAGGAGCACCAATGGAGGATCTGAATGAACATCTTCCAAGCTTTCAAGAATTATGTGACACTATCAAGACTGAAAGGGCCACTCAAGATGACATTAAGCTCACTTTGTTCCCATTTTCTCTTCGGGACAAAGCAAATAATTGGCTTCATTCAATTTATGCTGATAGAATGCGAACTTGGCAAGAGGTAGCACAACAGTTCTTAATTAAATTTTTTTCCACCTGGTAAAACTGCAAAGTTAAGAGCTAAGATCAGTACATTTAGATAGCTTGACTTGGAACTATTGCATGAAGCTTGGGTGAGGTACAAATATCTTTTAAGAAAGTGTCCACATCACGAATATCAAGAGTGAGTACAAGTGGAAATGTTCTATAATAGGTTGAATGGCCAAACTTGAACTATTGTAGATGCAGCAGCAGGTGGTACTCTGATGAGAAAAACATCTCAAGAAGCATGTGCATTGTTGGAAGATATGGCTTCAAACAGTTATCAGTGGCCCTCCGAGAGAACTAATAGAAAGAGAGGAATTTTAGAAGTGGACCAAGTGACTCAGTTATCTGCTCAATTGGCAGCCCTATCTAATCAATTTTCAAAATGCATGTCAAAGGAAAGACAAAATGAGTAGGTGGCAGCTATTAGTCAATCATTCTACACCAATGAGGAGGGGGTGGAACGAGCTCAATTTGTTAACCAAAGGAACTTGAGATTTAAGTCACAACTAATGAGAAATCAATATGGTCAAGGCTACAACTCTAAGAAGCAATATAACTATGGTATTCAAAGGAACATGCCCCACCCACCTGGATATGGACCACCATTGGCAGAACGGAGACCTTCTTTGGAAGAAATGATTGACACTTTTGTAATTGAGACAAGGAACCATTTCTACAAAAATGAGAAGGAGATGGATAAGCTAAAGATGCAAGTAACTAGTATTGGGACTTCGGTGAAGGGTTTGGAAGTTCAAATGGGACAACTTACAAATGTTGTTGGAAATTTGATTCAGGGGACATTTCCAAGTAATACTAAAACTAACCAGAAAGAGCAGTGCAAGGCCATTATTCTTCGAAGTGGAAAAGAATTGGAAGAGGTGAAACCTAAAGAACAGAGCTCCACTCAATACAACTAGAACAAAGGAAAGAATGCTCGTAAAGAAGTAAGTGTACCTACACAAGTTGAGAAGGAAGTTAACTCGGAGAAGAAACTAGAGGGGAAACTGTAAACAAAAATAATCCCTAAGCTACCATATCGTCAAATATTTCAACGGAAGAAAATCAATGATCAATTCGCAAAATTCCTTAAAGTCTTTAAGAAACTTGAGATCAACATCCCCTTGATTGAAGCTATTGAGCAAGTATTGAATTAGGCAAAATTCATCAAGGACATTGTTACTAAAAAGAGGAGATTTGGATACTATGAGACAGTATTGATGACTGAGGAGTGTAGTGCAGTCTTGCAAAGAAAGTTACAACAGAAATTGAAAGATCTAGGAAGCTTCACAATTATGTGTGAGATCGGCAACACATATTTTGGTAAAATGCTTTGCGATTTAGGGGTAAACATAAATCTCATGCCTCTTTCCATCTTCTAAAAGTTGGGATTAGGAGAAGTGAAGCCATCGACAATTTGCCTCCAACTAGCTGATCGTTGTCTCACTTATCCTTGAGGTATTGTAGAAGATGTTCTTGTTCGTGTAGATAAATTTATTCTCCCTGCGGACTTTATGGTGCTCGACATGGAAGAAGATAAGGAGATCCAGATCATACTTGGGAGACCGTTCTTGGCTACCAGAGGAGTAGTGATTGATATGCAATAAGGGGAACTAACCTTGCATGTAAATGGCAAGAAGGTAAGGTTCAACATATACAGATCTCTCAAACGTCCAAGTGATACATCTACTTGCAACCGAGTGGATGTCATATCCTCTTATGTGGTAACATCTTTTCCTTCCCTTATATCTAAAGATCCATTATTGACATGTTTAGAAGGTATGTATAAAAAAGATGTTATGGATGATGATGATGATTGTTTTATGATGGTATAAGATTCTTTTAAATGCGTGAAAAATTTTAATCAAACTGAGTCTTTGTTTTTTATGACTAATGCTAATGTTGTTGGTGAAGTGAAAGATGTGCACCCATTGATTGATTTGAAAAACTTGCTTGAAAATTTGAAATATGCATTCTTGGGCGCTAATCAAACTTTTCTTGTCATTATTTCATCTTCATTGACTCCTTTAGAAGAAGAAAAATTGCTTAGGGTGTTAAGGGAGTTAAAAAATACATTGGGTTGGTCAATTTCAGACATTAAGGGAATTAGTACTTCTATTGTAATGCATAAAATTCTTATAGAGGAGTCATTCACCCCTAGCATTGAACCCCAAAGAAGATTGAACCCAATAATGAAGGAAGTGGTTAGGAACGAGATTCAGAAGTGGATTAAGGTTGGAATGATTTACCCAATTTCTGATAGTTCATGGGTTAGTCCTACTCAGGTTGTTTCTAAAAGAGGTGGATTCACTGTAGTTAAAGGTGATAAAAATAAGACTATTTCCACTAGGACAATCACTAGATGGAGGGTTTGCATGAATTATAGGAAATTGAACAAAGCCACTAAGAAGGACCATTTTCCTTTGCCATTCATAGATCAGATGTTGGGTAGACTTGCTAGACATGCATTTTACTGTTTTCTAGATGGGTACTCGAGATATAACTGAATAGTCATAGCACCTGAAGATCAAGAAAAGACCACATTCACTTACCCTTTTTGGCACAGTTGCATTTAAGCGCATGCCTTTTGGTCTTTGCAATGCTCCTGTTACCTTTTAGTGCTACATGATGGCTACGTTTTCTAATATGGTTAAGAACTTCATGGAAGTCTTTATGGATGATTTTTCTATTTTCGGTGATTCATTTGATAAGTGCTTACATAATCTGTCTCTAGTGTTGAAAAGATGTTAGGGTACCAACTTAGTGCTCAATTGAGAGAAATGTCATTTTATGGTGAGGGAAGGAATTGTGTTGGGTCACAAAGTGTCTGCCCATGGCATTGAAGTGGACCGAGCAAAAAAAACAAATATTGAAAAGCTTCCTCCACCGACAAATGTAAAGGGTATCTGTAGTTTCCTTGGACATGTAGGGTTTTACCGGAGATTCATCAAAGACTTCTCCAAGATTACTAAACTCCTTTGCAATCTCTTGGAGAAGGATGCGAAATTTGAGTTCAACGAGAAATGCTTGAAGGCTTTTGAATTGATCAAGAAAAAGTTGATTTCAGCTCCTGTGATGATCACACCTGATTGGCAACATCCGTTTGAAATTATGTGTGATGCAAGTGACTTCGCAGTGGGAGCAGCTTTAGGCCAAAAGTGAGAGAAAGTGTTCAAGGTTATATACTACTCTAGTCGGACTTTGGATGATGCCTAACAAAATTACACTACTACAGAAAAGGAAATGTTAGCGGCTGTGTTTGCTTTGGACAAGTTTCGGTCATATATCATTAGGTCTAAGGTTGTGGTTTTCACAGATCATACAACAATCCAATATTTGATTGTAAAGAAAGATGCCCAGCCGTGACTTATTCGATGGGTGTTGCTTTTGCAAGAGTTTGATGAGGAGATCAAAGACAAAAAGGGGATAGAAAATATAGTTGTCGACCATCTATCTCAATTAGAGCTTGAGAAATCAAAGCCACAATTACATATCCAAGAGACTTTCGTGGATGAGCAGTTATTCAAAGTCAATGAAAAGCTTCTATGGTTTGCCGATATGGTGAATTATTTAGCTACAGGTTTGATTCCTCCGGATTTAAATCCATCCCAAAAGAAAAAGCTCCTATTTGATGCAAAAAGTTATATATGGAATGAGCCTTTACCGTTCAAGAGAGGTCTCGATCAAGTGATTCGAAGATGTATCCCAAAAGATGAAGTCCTAGCAATTTTGGAGCACTATCATTCATCACCATAAGGAGGTCACTTTGGCCCAATAAGAACAGCAGCAAAAGTTCTCCAATCCGATTTCTATTGGCCTACGCTTCATAAGGACAACTATGCTTTCACTAAGACGTGTGACGGATGTCAACAAATGGGTAATATCTCACGACGTCATGAGCTTCCTTTGACCAACATTTTTTCGGTAGAACTATTCGATTTGTGGGGTATCAACTTCATGGGACGATTCCCCAAATCTTGTGGACAATCCTATATCCTTTTGGCAGTGGACTATGTATCAAAATGGGTTGAAGTTATAGCTTCACCAACAAATGATGCCAAAGTTGTTCTCAGATTTCTTATGAAAAACATTTTCACAAGATTTGGCACTCTAAGGGTCATTATTAGTGATGAAGGTACCCACTTTTGCAACAAGCTTCTGGGTAATCTTTTAATCAAATATGGAGTTCGTCACAAGGTTGCTTCACCCTACCACCCACAGTCAAATGACCAAGATGAAATATCAAATCAAGAGATCGAGGACATTCTGGAGAAGACGATGAACCCCAACCGGAAAGACTGGGCTCTCAAGCTTGATGATGCCCTTTGGGCATATAGGATAGCTTTCAAGACTTCAATTAGCATATCTCCATATCGTTTGGTTTTTGGAAAAGCTTGTCATCTCCCGGTGGAGTTGGAACACAAGGCTTAATGCATAGTTAGGAAGTTAAATCTTGATTGGCAAAAATTGGTTGAAAATCGATCTCTTCAATTGTGTGAAATGGAAGAATTTTGATATGAAGCACATGAAAAATCCAAAATCTACAAGGAGAAAACTAAAAAATGGCATGACCAACACATCATGAGGAAAGAATTTGCCCCAGGAGAGAAAGTTTTATTTTTCAACTCGAGATTGAAGCTTTTTCCAGGTAAATTGCGCTCTAGATAGTTGGGGCCCTTTGATGTGAAAAATGTTACCTCCTATGGGGCAATCGAAGTTGAAGGAAATGATGGAAGAACTTTCAAAGTGAATGGGCAAAGATTGAAGCATTATTATAGTCAAGAGTTGAGAAACATTACAAGCAATTTACTTAAGGACCCATGATCAAATGGCTACGTCGAGCTATTGACGTTAAACATAGCACTTATTGGGAGGCACCCTAATCTTATCCTTTCATTTTAGTTCTTTGTTGTTTCAGTTTCTTTTTATTACTTTCATTTGGGTATCTTATTTCTGTTTTCTTTATTTGTTTTGTTTTTTTTAGGAATGCAAAATTGGAGCTGTGAATTCTGATTTCAAGTCGCTGAGCCTCCTTTGATCCATGGAGTCCTTATGTTCTCATCTCTTTAAATTTTTTTAAGACATTGGGGACAACGTCCTGTTTAAGTGTGGGGGTGGGACCAATTTTAAATATTTTGCAATTTTACACTTAAACTATAATGAAGGTTAAACCATGTCGTTTTATTATAGTAGTTGGACTAAGGATTAAGTTGTGTGCTTGAATCTGAATTAGACAGCTTGAGTGGAAGGTGAATCATATGGATTGATTGAAGTAGTTAGTTGCATAAACTCTGTAAAAAATTTGATGCTTGAGTGATTTGGTAATGTATAAATTTTTTATGGATTTTCACATAAGCACTTGTGAGGTTTTGAGCCTACATGAATGCATTTTATATTCACTTCATTGTTTTTTTTTTGGTTATGTGTGATACTCCCCTAGGAAGATTACCTCTAGAACTTGAACCGGTTTGAAATTACTAGGTGCATGCTTTATGGAAATGATGAAGGCATTCTTTGTTTTAAACCCATTAGCTTAAATGACCCACCTTATACATTATCCCTTGCAACCCTTTTTGAACATTTACCTTTTTTGATTTCAAAATAAACACTCAAAAATCCACTAGCCTAGCCTATTCACAAGTATAATGAAGCGCTAAGTGAGTTTATAGTTTGGAACTTTTGAGCTTACTTATTATTCTGAGATGTTAATGGAGGTACTCCTACTCATATTTTATTGATTCATTCTACTTTTGTTTTCTCTTATTTTTAGTTTAATAAAAGAAAAAAAGTAAAGTAAAAAAATAAAAAAAGAAGAAAGACAAAGAAAAAGAAGTAAACATAGTAGCATTAGTTAGTGACGAGTAGTAGTAGTTCCACGTATTCATTTGCATATCTCAAACTTTGTATTTAGTTGTCCCTTTTACTTAGTACTTTATTAATGCTTGTAAATTAACCCATGACCGTTTTATCCTACCTAAACCTAAACACCATTACAACCCTAAATAAAAGTCCTTTTGATCCATGTTGGTGTGTATTTTATGTAGTAGAGAATTGGTGAATATGCAAGCCTATGGTAATGTAGTCTTTTAGAGGGAGTCTTGAGTGAAACACAGACCCTAAACACTCGACTGATTCGAGTGAAAACGTGAGGAAAATCCATTTGAATTTTATATGTGCTTTTGATCAATGGTGTCTGCCTTTGACCTTGTTTATGTGCATTGATTAAAAAATTATAATATGTGTAGTAGCTCAAAGTTTGAGTTTGTTGAAGTCTGAATGAAAGCACACACTCGATTTTCTTTGAAAACAAATTGATGGAATAATTTGTTTGTTTTTAAATTTCTTGAGGACAATCAATAGTTCAAGTATGGGGGGTATTTGATTTTAATATATTTTGCTATATTTTATATGTTATTTAATTTGAATTCATTCATATTTTTTTGTTTAATTGCTCATTTTGTGTTCTTATTGATTTTGCATGTAGATTTAATGATGGAATACAAATACAAGATTAAAGCAGGAAGTTTTGAAGCCTCAGGGTTGTCCATAATGCAGCCAACAAAGTGAAAAAGGAAATGACTTAGAGAAGCATCAAAGAAGCTGTTTAAAACAGTAGCTAAATGTGATTAATGGAGAGCCAAAAAAACTGTCCAAAATGGCAGCCCTTGGAGCCTTCCATATACACCAAAAAAACAACATCTTTGAAGATCCTCCTTGCTTTAAATGCAGCTCAATTGGCCTTTAAAAATTCAGCAATACGACATCACCTTCAGCGTTTTGGGAAGATAAGAAACGCTGTAAAAACGCAGCGTTGTGGAGGAGAGGGTTTAGCGTGGTTTTAGGGACAAAAAAAAAACAAGAAAAAGCAACAGCCTCCATACCCACAGCGCCTCTACTCACACACACTGCAACCTTCATCGATTCACCATCCACCAGCAACACATACAGCCCTCCACCAACACAACCCTCACTTCCACGCACAAGAAACAACGCAGCCTCACTCTTCAAAAAGGCAGACCCACTTCCACTTCCACACACGCAGCCTTTATTGACAAGCACACCTATGTATGCAGTCACCAAGCTACCTTCAGTCATTCACGCCCGCAACCAACACCAATAATGAATTAAGCCTCCACTCATTCTCCAACAACGCAGCTCCCTCCAACATACACAACAACGCCCCACTCCATTACACTCACACGTAACAACCCTCACTTCCACACATCCAGCACTTATGCATCAACCTTCATTCACTTTACCATGCAGCATCCATTCACTGCAAATGAAGCAACCACGCACAGGAGATTGGAGAGCAAGTTGTTCTGCAACAGATAGGGAGCTTTTTTCTTCAATTATATTTGACCCCTTCATGAATTTATCTATGGTTTATGCTTGTGGATTACTTGGCATGATGATTTGTGGCTAGAACTTTAATTTCTCTTAGGGATTTGATATTTTGTTGATGCCTTAATATTGAATTTTGTTGAATCCATGACTTAATATTCATATACTTGTTGATTTTTCCTTGGGTTTATTTGTTCTTCCTTTGGATTATTGGAAATTGGCTTGGTATAATTCACCTTTGGAAAAAGGGGATTTTTTCTAAATGATTGAAGGAAATTTTGGTTACGATTTTCTTGTGAGTTGGGGGACCCAAGAAACTTAGGAGGTGAAAATTTAAGGTTTGAGTGTGAAACTTAAGAAACTCTAAGAAAAACTTAAGTAAGGGATTGCTAAGTGATGTCTATAGTGGATAGATTAATTCACCTTTGGGAGGAGGGGATTAATTACTCTTAAAATTCACCTACAAGATTAGTATTGTTCATTTTTAGAGGATAGCTAATTCAATATTAAGGTTGGCAAAAATATCATTCCCTAAGAGAAAGTCATTCCCCATTGCCATTAATACTTTCAATTAGTCAATTGTTACACTCTTTTCTTAATTAGTTACTGCACAAATTTGTCATATTCATAGTTATTTTGGTCGCATTGAATTGGGTAGTTGTTTAGAAATTTCTTTGAGTTTTTTTTATAAAATTCTTTACATTGCTTTTAATTTCCTAAAATTTCACTCAATCCGATTTCAAACATTGTTAGCTAGTATAGATTTGAACTTTCTCATAATCCCTAGGGACACGACTCAGTTCTTACCGATTTATTACTCACTTCGATAATCGTGCACTTACGGTTTACAAACATCCTTAAACTTCTTGTATAACAATATCTTCATCCTAAGATCTAAATAATTATAAATACTTTGTTTAAAAGATTAACATCCTTAATATATTAGATCTATTAATTCTTAGTTCCTCAAAAATAAATTATACAGTCATAATAAAACCTAATATTGGTTCTTTATGACTAATATGTGTTTAATTGTTGATACATTTAATAATTTACACTTAGCGATTAATGATACAAAAATACTTAAAATACTCACTTTAATTCATATTTAATTTTTGGTACAATTTGAAAGCAAAGAAATTAAAGTGAGTCAAAAGTACTACATTTGGGCCATTTTTTGAAGATCAATACGTAATTGTCTTCATGGAGCGAGAAGAAGAAAATTAAAAGACAAGACAAAAATATATACAAAGAAGATGAATTAAAGTTGCTCAACTATGCATGTCCCTTACAAGAACTATGCAACAGGTGGATAGCCAAAGCATCAATACGACAGCAACAAATGTGCAAAACGCGCTAGTAGGTGGAAGTATGAGGAAACGCCAAAACGATGCAGCATAGGAGGACAACACCAAGGAACAAAACGACAGTGGGAGAAGTAAGAAACGCAGACCATGCAAGTAAATAGTGTCTGCGTTTCATGCAAACGTTATGCATTAAACACAGACGTTTGGCCAAGATGTTTGCAAGGGTTAAAGGCGTGAACAGTGATGGTGCCCAAGAAAGTTAATTTGTCACATCAAGCTAAAGTAGCATGGAAAAGGAGCGTGAAGAGAGCAAACAGAGAAGAGGGCTATGTGAGAGAGTAGCGAACAGAGAAGGGAGGTGCAGTGAAGAAAGAATAAGGGGGTTTCGACTAGGAATATATAATAGGGGCTAAAGCATTTTTTTGGGAGAGATCTATGGAGGGCTAGACGTCCCAACGCCGGTTCAGAGGCGACATCGACGCCGATGACTCAGGTTATGTATTTTTTTTTATTTTTTTGTTGTTGTTTCTCTCATTAGAAATTGATTGTGTTATCCTATGTTAATTGATTTGGATATTGTGTATGGACAATCGGATTTTCGTTATTGTTCGATTATTTGTGTTTGAACCCATTGGGTATTATGAAAAGATGATTTTAATGCGTTCATTGAATCTTTTAATTGCAAACCCATTGTTAGAATTTCGATATAATCCGTAATTATTATGTTGAAATTCATGTGTAGCTACTAATGATTTGTAATCAGTAGTAATCATTAGGGATAACATGACCTAAGTTAAATGACGCATCGTATGTGATTATTGCCTTAATTAATCGATTATCCTAATTCGTAATGCTACTGCCTAATTAAATCTAGAGATCCTATCTTAGGTTATTCAGTGGTTAAGTTTAATTAGCGATCGTATCTTGATTAAACACTACCTAAGGAAAAACTCAGGTTAATTATTAACCCACGATTAATAGTTGCTAGGGGAGGTTTAAGAACAACAAATCAATGAAATATGATTAATTAAGGTGTAGGCCGAGATTGAACCAAAGAATCTGGTCCTTACTAAATTCTTCACTTTTATCATTTTTCGCATGTTTTCTTTATTTTTTTTTCATTAGATCAGTTTTAGTTTATTTTCTTATTCCAAAATTCAAACCCCCTTTTTCCTAAACACTGATAAATTTCATTTTATAAAATTTGCACATTCTTTGTGGGATCAACCTAGACTCACCACCGTTATAGTAGTAGTCTAGTTATTTTATTTTGACTAGCGTTATGACGCGCAGTCAAATTTTGGCTTCATTGCTGAGGAGTGCGGTGTTTTAGTTTTTGTTTATGATTTAATTGGTATTTTGTAAATATTTGTTCATAATTGATTTCTTTTCAGTTATTTCGTGATCTTTTCAGTTGTTTGTTTCACGTTTGAAAAAAAATCGATATGGACGGAAGTAATTTCTTTTATAACTCATATTCTCAATCCTATAACAATATTTGTACTGATCAACTTAACTTTTGTTACGGATAGGATAATCATCAGAATTACTTCCATGATAGTTTGCAGGACACACAACAATTCCTGGGTGAACCAGAAGCTTCTTGTTAAAACTTAGGTACATCTCTGGAAGAATTGATGAATGTTGTGATTGCTAACAATCTCCAATTTCAACAGAGCCTACAACAAGATATGCAACAATTCCAATTGAATATGCAACAGCTGTTTCAGCACTGTGCACAGCAAATCTGACAGGATGCTCTACAATTCCAGATGCATTGCCTCAATGGGGAGATATCAATCAACTAGAACCGTAAAGTGAAGAGGAGTAGTCGTATCAACTTGAGGTGTACCTAATGGACGTTTGTGTGGAAACTTTACAAAGTGATTAGGAGCTTGAGAATTTTAAGGTTAATCCTCAACAAATTGCTTGTGTCGAAGAAGTTGAGAAGGAGCTCGAAGCCAAAAGGTCACATCTTTTAACTCGGAGGTGAGTACTGAGTCTATGATTATTTTTTAGACTAACTCTTTACCTTTACATAACAGATTGGAGGAATTAAATGATGAATAAAAAGGTGAAAAGTCGCTCGAAATATTTCCACAGTGTATGGACTCAGCCGGGATTGAGAATCTAAGGATAGGGAAGATGCTGAATGAGGATGATGATCAACTAAGGCCTTATCCAGAACTACCTCGCGTGGAAGTAGCATTAACTGTAATACCTGAAGATTATAATTTCGTCATGTGAAGAGAAGAAGGAGTCGAGCCAGCGACGCTAAACAAAGGCACTTCTAAGGATGCAACCCAAGGGAAGTAAATTTCTTTTCTTTTCTTTTTCGTACTAGTTATATTATGCATGTGTGTTCTTTGTTGGTTTTTTTTTCTTTTTTTAAGTTTTTAATCAAAATGGGAGAAAGAATAAAATAAACAAAGAAACATTTGCTCATTTTCGTAGCAACT
The DNA here is from genome assembly GCA_025629825.1 of Erythroxylum guanchezii. Lineage (NCBI taxonomy): Eukaryota > Viridiplantae > Streptophyta > Magnoliopsida > Malpighiales > Erythroxylaceae > Erythroxylum > Erythroxylum guanchezii. Next base: position 7,788 of record JAOTAX010116737.1, on the reverse strand, counting down.
TTCGCATGTACTTTTGTTATTGTGATTGGTTGATATGCATTATCTTTAGAAGAGTAGTGACCAGTGGTAGACAAAACTGGTGAAATTTTGAGCCTTATTAGACTGGAACATCCATATCAGTCTCATTGTCTTTTGATAATGTGTGACCTTCATGACATGTACATCCTAATTTTGAGTTGAATTTCTATTCGAGACCACATTTTTATCACATAGATTAACATGGATATGATTAGGCATTCTTTGTTTTTCATAAACTACATTATCCAAATAATCTATCCTATTGACATGATTTTTCCCCTGATAAACCCCTTTGATCTTTATACTTTTTCTTTTTGTATCAACCATATTACATGCATTATACTTAACCAAATGTCCTACCCAAGCCATAAAGCTAGTGGAACATTTGTGATTGATAAGTTTATGGATGTACAAAATTCTAAGTGTGAGGGTGTACATATGTGTGGGTTGGTTAATGTTGGGATATTTTATTATGTCTTATCATTGAAATTCCCATGTTAATGTAGTTTCTTTTATTGTTTATAAAAGAAAAGAAAAGAAAAAGAAAAAGAAAAAGAAAGAAAAAGAAAAGGAAAAAGAAAAAGAAAAAGAAAAATGAATTTGTTTAAATAACTTTATCAAGGAGGAAGTGCATATGAGTTTGTAAAGTTATTCATGATTAATGTGTAACGCCCAAATACCCCCTGGGAGGATATTGTGAGTGCCACACAAGACAGAACATACTGAATATGAAACATTTCGTGGAAGCATAGCATTCAAAAATAAACATTTCCAAAACATACGAAACATTTTACACATGCATTTTCAGAATCTCAACAAAGATACAATACATATCATAATTTCAGAAACTAGCCTGAATTAAGTTTATTACAATCCTTCAAACAAAAATCTAAAGTCATAAACAAGACCAAAACAAACTCAAAATACATTTTGAGTGACACAAAACTCAGACTCCTTTAGCCATTGCGGCTGACTTGTCCCAGTCCCTACATCCTTCTCTCTGAACCTACACGGGGCAAATCTACCGTGCTAAGCATATACCTTAGTGAGTAATAACTAAACTATGTTTAACCATAACAAATACTGAATCATATTACACAAAAGCATCTCAACATACTGAAGTTCAGAGCAGAATAAGATTTATTAAGAAAAACACTTCGCAAGCTAAAGTCAGTCATTTCAATAGCAAAACATAACATTCAGAATTCAAAACTGATTTTTAGAATAGGGTGTTAACCCATCAGATCAAAATATTGTTTGTTCTTATCAAAGCTTATCAGAGATCAAAACATAACACGAGTTAGACTGTAAATCCATGAACAGAAGCGGGTAATGAGACTTATACAGAAGATACCATGATTGGCCATCACTAAACAAAAGATATCGAAGTCTTGACACCGAAGTGTCCAGAAGAGACCGAAGTCTCAATACCAAAGTGTACAGAAGAGACCGAAGTCTCGACATTGAAGTGTCCAGAAGCAGTTGTAGACCCTTCTCGGCATGCCTATTACCCACGACTAGGACTTGACAGTTTTAAAACCCAACAATTTCATTTCATAAACAACATAATTAGCCAATCATTTATTTCATGTCAAATATTCAAACATATCAATCTGACAGCTTTGCAAATCATTCATTTGATCAAAATCAATAGCAATCAAGCAAAACTATCAAAATTTACTTACTGAATTACTTACAAAAATTACCGTCTAAATTACTTACAAAAGCTCCCTTATTGTTTATTGCCTCGAAGTCTCGGCAATATCTGGAATCGGTCGCTCTAAGGGTTCCTCTAAAACATTCAATACAAACATATATTACTATTGTGCACACTTATGAATTCAATTATTCACACTCGTGTATACTGAATATGTATGATGCATATTCATGTCAAAAATTCAGGTTTCTTATCCTTAATATTGTTACATCATCAATTATGTGAAACCATACTCAATTTCCTCAATCCAGATTTATTTCACATTTAACTTTCGAGTCCACTTTGCTCAACTATTTTCATCAGGAGGATGAGGTACTTAGGTAATACTTCCTTCTAGAAAGTTTTCCCCCTTTGTCTTAGGTTTCCAATGATACCAAGTTCATCCAATTTGGTTTAGTATACTGAAAGTTATACTCAAAAGATTTTATACTGTTCTTAAGCTTCAGTGGAATTCTTATCTCAATGTCCAATCAGATTCTGAAATTCTTAGAGGCAGAATTAGAATTTAGTCTCTTCAGACAATTTGTAGCCTTATGTCTCTGTTTTAATCCAAATCAAAAATCACTCCATTCAGATAACTACAGAGAAAGTTGGGCCTAAAATACCAAAGCATATTCAGTGTAGAGAAAAGTTCGCCGCGGTGAACTTCTAGAGAAATTCTCCCAAACCCACACAAGTTTGCTGCGGCGAAACCTATAGTTGGCCGCGACGAACTTTACCCAAAAGGAATCCTAGCTAAATCCTTCAAGTTGGTCATGGTGAACCAAGGAGAGTTGGCCACGATGAACTTTCACAGAAATGAAATCCTTCAAGTTGGACTCTCTCTCTCTACTATATTTTCATTCTTACTACATTTGTACCATTTTTTGCATTTTCTTTTCAAATTATCCAACACCCAGTAATCTCATATCAAATTCCAGATACTTTAACTGCTATCTTTATACACTCACGACCTCAAATCCTCACCCAAGTCATTTAGTGAATCCATTCACCGAGACCATACTACATAAACTTCTAATGCATGTATATATTTCCAACATAACACGTCGTCCAGCTCATGCATGAATTCATTTCCAACACTTATACATATCAGAATCATTCACTGAACTCAGAGAGTTGAAAATATCCCTTACCTGATTTTTCTGCAAATTCTTTGACAGTGAGAGTGATGATGAACAAGGTTCGGTGATGGTTGAAGAAGCAAGACTAACGAGAGAAAAGCAACTAACAGCTGGACCAACTTATTTATGTTGCCAAGTACATTACTGCTATAAGAATCCAAACTAGTGTTTCGGTGATGAATGTTCAGTGATTTTCAAAGAGGAATAACATAATCCGAAGAATAGCAAGGTTCTAGTGATTTTTCCCCTAACACACGTACTCGTGTGTGTTATAACCACGTGTGTTGTTACCAAAATGACACATGGCTCATTGCATGTGTGCCATTTGTCGTCCATATATAGATGCTACATGGTAAAATTCCATTGGTCTATTTTTCCTAATATCCCAAAATTCCCAGAAAATTCCAAAAATTCTCAAAAATTCCAAAGTAATACCAATAATCTCCAAATAAATTTTCATCACTAATATACCACAATTCTCATCTTAATCAGAAATTTTAAAACCAATTGTACCTGGAAATGTCAATGAATGCATGTACAAATATTAGTATGAGTCCAAATAGGCATATGCACAATTAAGCAAAAACTCAATTATGCAAAGCATACTATGCATTGAAATTTCTTAATATTCTAACCCCTAATATGGGGCGTTACATAATGCATCTTCCTAGAGTTGTAATGAATAGTTATTTGAGTATGTTGAATATGAGGTAGATGTTGGCTTGGAAGGTTCACTCTTGTGGTTTCAATATATTGTTGGCATAAATTGTATGAGTGATTCTTTCGGATTAATATATGCTTCATGTGGTTTGTGTGTGAGAGCTAAAGTGAGTTGTGAAATATAAGTGTTGCATTCGTTATAGTTGACGGCACCCAGTTTTGTATGTGTGAACTTGTGCACTTGATGTCATATTGAGTGTTGCATTTGTTTCACTAGCTTTATTGACTTTCATGCTACTTGACCCAAATATATCTAACCTTACCTTTGCCCACATTACAACCCTAAAAAGTCATTTGATTCATGATTTTGCATGTGAACATTAGTGGCGGAGAAATGAAATGATATGCAAAGTTGTAGATTGTCATTATTATTAATGGTATTGAGTGTACCCATGAATATATTTTAGTTAAACACATTTTTTGAGTCTACCATTAGATTGCTCAGTTTTTAAAGATGATGAATGGTGATTGATCATGTGTAAAAGCTTAGAATATTGACATCTTGCTATGATTTTTTAAAGTCACTTATCTTTGCTTGTGATTCTATATTCTTGGGACATTTGGGAAATGAGTTAATGTTTTGGGGTTTTTGAGCTTAATTTTAATGTTTTGCTCGAGGAATGTCAAAAGTTAAGTGTGGGGGAAATTGATATGTGTTTAATTGTTGATACATTTAATCATTTACACTTAGCGATTAATGACACAAAAATGCTTAAGTTGCTCACTTTAATTCATGTATGATTTTAGGTAAAAATTTGGGAGCACGAAAATTAAAGTGAGCTGAAAGTACTACATTTGGGTCATTTTTTGAAGATTAATACTTACTTGTCTTCATGGAGTGAGAAGAAGAAAATTAAAAGACAAGAAAAAAATATATACAAAGAAGATGAATTAAAGTTGCTCGACTATGCATGTCCCTTGCAAAAACCATGCAGCAGGTGGATAGCCAAAGCATCAATACGACAACAACAAACGTGCAAAACACACCAGCAGGTGGAAGCATGAGGAAACGCAAAAACGATGCAGCGTAGGAGGAGAACACCAAGGAACAAAACGACAGTGGGAGGAGTGAGAAGCTGTATTTTCAGCTGCATATTTGAGCAACAGATGTCCTACAAAAAGCTTGCAGAAAATTACTCCTAAAAAGGTATGGAGCGGTAAAAAGCCAACTCTTTCTCATTTAAGAGGTTTTGGTTGTGTTGCATATGCTCATATTGCTGAAGAAACAAGAGTAAAGTTAGATGATAAAAGTGAGAAGTTTGTGTTTATTGGCTATGATGCAAAGTCTAAGGGTTATAGACTTTATAATCCTAAAAACATGAAGATTGTTGTTAGTCGAGATGTCAAGTTTGATGAAGATGCTTGCTAGAATTGGGAAAATCAAGGGGAAGATTACAACCTTCTTCCAATGTTTGATGCTGATTTTATTCAGACACTAATGAAATCAACAATTCTGCTATCTTTTGTATATGATCATAAACTAGGATGAGCACATGGCTGGTAATAATGCTAAAATTGTAATGTGAATTAACTGAATGCTAAGACGGTTCATGTGTATGACACGTCTGAACCTTTGTGAATGATGGTTTAAGCAATGAGCAACTAATCATTTCCTTTGGATTTTGTGATATGTTTGTACTATAGGATGGTTTAAGGCAAAAGCTACCTTCCCTTAGGCATGATTTCTTGTTTGTATTGTGCTTTTTCTTATATCACAAACTAAGTGGGGGATTGTTGGAAATTAGTTTGTGATATAAATAGTTAAAGTCAAACTTGTTCTAATAGGTTGCTTCATTTCCAAGAGTTGTGACTTGTAGTGGATAGAAGTGACTGTTCTGAATGGTTGCTTCCTTTCCAAGAGTTATGACTTAATGAACAAACTTGACTGTTCTGAAGGGTTGCTTTCTTTCCAAAAGTTGTGACTGGTAGTGAACATATATGATTATTATGAAAACTCTATATATACATAAGTTTTAGTCAATATTAAAAATGTTTTGTTTTTAACAACTTTTACCAACACAATCTCTGCATTCATAATTCTTGAAGAACATTCATACTCTTGCAACTCAAAATATTCTTGTGTTCTTTGTATCCTAGAAGTAATTTGCTTTTAATCTGGTTTGCAAGTATAGTAGGGGCAAATAACACTTTAAGGAAAGTATCCAACATGCCTAAAACACTTTAAACTTTGTGTTTTGATCTCAAGTTCTCTCAATTCTCTGCAACACCATTTACTTTCATTGTTCATCTTTTGTTTTGTGGGCTTCCAACCTCCATTCTATTACAAATCTAACCTTAAGACCATCAAATTAACAAAAATCTAATCTCACTTATTGCTTGGAAGCAAGGTTTTCTTTGACCTACTTGAGACCAAAACTAAAATAGTACAAACAATCATGTAACACATAATAACACAATTAATATTAACATATAACAAAATAATTAACATAAAATTTTTAAACGAGATATACTTACATGAAAAATATTCAAAATCTCCTTTCAAACCAAAAATATATATCTAGAAACTTCTCAAAAGTCCTGATTTTTTTTCTAAATTGTTATATTTCCTTTCAAATAACTCCTCCCATCGTCTCTAATATTTCCTTTGAAATTTTGTCACTTAAAAATTTAAAAATTCAAAAGAGTTGAAATTTTTGTTTTTTAAAGAAAATTTGTCATGACTATCAGTAAACTAGGTTTATTAATCGATTATATGCTTCTTTTTTCAAATTAGCATCCTTTGGTGGACTAAATGTCGGCTAATTTCTCAACCAACCTGATAAGTCAATTTTAGTGCATTTATGTTGGACTTAATTTTGGTTGATTTGTGAAATTTGTGTTCATAAATTGATGGAATTAATTGTTAAATGTTCACAGGTGGTTGTCAATATTAAAAAGACGAAAGAAGGATCAAAAAGAGGAAAAATATGGCAAGAAGTCCAAAAATTTCAGATTGGTCGAAATTCAAAGATTAGGCGTAGGCACGCCTAAGGTCATAATCCCAAATCTGCAGATTTTCAGAATTTGTCTCCAATTAGAACACAATCGCCAAGATTTTCTGGAGTCCTTTTCAAGAAGTTTCCCACCTAAAGTAGAAGATTATCTAATTGGGACAAAAATCCAATCAAGATAATGAAGAGATTTAATTCAAGAAGGAAGTTAATGTTGATTGCCGTATATGAATGAAGGCTAGGGTTGCAAAAGGGAGGATCGTATTCTCTGTTTTTTTCCACCAGTTGCCGCACCTTCTCTTCTTGTTTTTTCCATACCATCGTATTCCTTTCTTCTCTTTAGGCTGCCGCATCCTTTGTCCTTGATCATTCACGTTTCTGAGTCTTTCAAGTAGTAAAATCATATTCTCTGTTTCTTGAAGAAGTTGCCGCACCTTGATTTCCTCTGTTTCTTTATTTTCCTTGTTCCATCGTATTTTTCTTAGGCTGCCGCACTCTTGGTTCTTCCCTGGTCCACGTTTCCAAATTTTTCCAGCAGCATCTTCGTAGTTTTCGTGTGGACTAGAGGCTGCCGCAATTGCTCTTCTTCTTCTTTTTCTAATTTTCAATTTCCGCACAACCCCCAAGTAGTGGTATCATAGATTTGGGGATTTTTAGTTATTGCAATTTTCTGGATTTCTTGTTTTCAATTTTTGTAGATTTCAATTAGGGATTTTTATTGTTTTCATTAAAAGACAAGCTATGGATACAATTTCTTTTATTATTTCTTTTGATTTCAATTCAATTATGATTAACTAATTTTCTTATCTTGGTTGAGGGATCCATGTTCCATGTTATTGTGGTGAGATTTTCTGAATATTTTTCATATTGTTAACGTTCATTGGATAATTTCAGATCAATCTTTTTAATTGGATTTGTTAGTTTCTAGGTGCGCAACTAGAGATTAATGGATTTAATCGCTAGGTTAACAAAATATGACGTTCAATTTTGGTAACCACAAGTAGCAATTAGGATTAACCCCTCTACGTTAGAGCCGGAAAATTCTAAGAAATTATCCACTTGATTGATTTCATGTCGTACATGTTAATCACTTGTCATTGGTTCTTAATGTTATTATTCAATTGAATCTATGATCGTATCTGGATTATTGTTTAATAAGGTTGCTAGGATACATGTTTCTAGTTAATACAATTAATAGAAAATTCCCTCAATGAATGTTCGTTAATAATTATAATTTTTGTCGAGGATCCATAATAGCATG
>JAOTAX010116647.1:0-23979 GCA_025629825.1 Erythroxylum guanchezii | reverse complement strand
TTGGAAATTGTGTATAATGAAATTGTATATGATTGAATGAGGACCCAAATTGGGTATTGAATTCCGCATATATTGTTATGTGATTCAAAAAAAAAGTGTACCGTTTACTAAGTGATTGAATGCTTTAGCACGCCACCCTCGCGAGGCACGAACTCGGATATCACCATCGATGTCGGGTTCGGGTCATTGCGGGAGTGGGGTGCTACAGTATGAATGTCTTTCTTATCCCAGCTGCTACTTGTCATGAGCTACAAGTTCTGATGAATAAATTTTGGTGGGGTGGATGTCGGGAGGGTAGTAGGGGTATCAATTGGTTGTCATGGGATCGCATGTGTTGTAAGAAGTCGGTGGGCGACATGGGTTTTAGAGACCTCTGATGTTTTAACACTACTCTTTTGGGGAAACAAGGGTGGAGACTTGTTGTTGACACTAACACTCTTTCATATCAGGTTCTCAAAGCTAAATATTTCCCTCATAGGGATTTTTTAATAGCTCAGTTGGGTTCTAACTATAGCTTAGTTTGGAAGAATGTATTGTTTGCTCAAAAAGTGTTGTTAAGGGGAGTAAGGTGGAGGGTTGGGGATGGCCACAATATCTATGTTAATAGGGATCCCTGGATTCCAAAGGATGGTGGCTTCCGCCAAGGCGACGGTCCTATGGCAATTCATAATGCCATGAGGGTATGTGACTTATTCATCAACGGGGAGAGGAGATGGGACTCTGAGAACTTGCTGTCATATTTCAATATTGATGACATGAATGCTATCCCCGGTATCCCACTGAGCATTAGCCCCAAAATCATTTGGACTTGTGATAGAAAAGGGATTTACTCGGTTAAAACTGCTTATTATAAGGTACTTGCGGTTTTGGGAGGCAGTGGGCAACGACTGCAGGGAATTGTATGGAAGAAAATTTGGTCTATTGATGTACCTCCAAAAGTTCATGATTTCCTATGGCAATGTTGTCGCGGCATGTTACCAACTAACGATAATTTGCAACAACAAGGAGTGGAAGTTGACTTGAAATGTTTGTTTTGCCATGAAAATGAATCCCTGCGGCATGTGTTTCTTGAATGTCCTATGGCTATGGAGTTATGACGGTTAGCGGGATTGTTTCTAATATCCTCTTTGTCATCTTTTTAGGACCTTTTTGCCTATGTTATTGAGATAGCAGAATGGCTAGAATTGGTATTCAAGCATGGAAGCTATGGTCAGCAAGGAACAAAAAACTATGGCATGGTAAACACGTTACTCCACAACACATTCATGCCCAAGCTAATTCTTACTATTCGGACTTCAAGGAGTTGTTGTCCGCCGGAACTCCTCATAATGTTGCTCCCAATCTGCTGTTGTTTTTTCGGACAGCAGCAGTAACGACGCCGTCCTCTAGTTGGTTGGCTTTCATTGATGGCTCGATATTTGCAGATGTTGGCTTCCTTGGTTTTGGCATTTTGTTTGAGGATAGAGAAGGCTATTTTTCGTTGGCACTTTATGGCTATAATGAAGGCAACGAAGGTCCCGCGATGGCAGAGGCGCTAGCTCTTTGGCAATGCTTGTTGTTTGCTCGTGATGGTATGCTACAAGCTGGTTCTATTTTTACTGCTAATCAGTTCCTTATCCATGCTTTGAACTCTAATTCTTTAGATTTTTTCCTATTTTGATCTTATAATCTCGGATTGTAAGAATATTTTACGCACTAGGGACAATATCCCTGTTTTTTGGATCAAGCGCTCGGGGAATAGGAGAGCCCACTCTCTTGCATGGACGTTTGTTTTCATAGTCGCTTTCATGTTTGGGTTGACATGTCTAATTGTGTCTTGGATCATTATTCCTCGACATAATAGCTTTCTCTTTTTCAAAAAAAAAAGCATCTCTTATGTGATCTAGGACATTGCTCTTATTTATTGATCTTTAACAAAAATGAAATAGTTTTCATTCTTTTACATATATGATAAACTAAATCGATATAAGTTTTTATTAAAGTTATTTAATTAATGAAATAAACTTTAATCATTCAGATAGGGGAAGTTGTCTCACTCTTACATCGACTAATTCGGTTGATTGAATATCTTATAATCAATTACAGGAGGAAGTGGAAAAACTCCACCGTACAATTTAACCAGTCAATTAAACACAAACTTATAATATGTAGTGTTTATGTAATATATAAACACACCGAAGCAGGTGAAAACGAAGGCCCAAGCATGCACTTCGAAGGCCCGACAATCCGACTCTCTCTTCTTCTTCCCTCCGAAAACCCAAGCCCACTACACTCGTACAGCGACAGAAGTCTCGCTAGCGCAGTGCCCCGCTTCTTCGAATGCCAAATCCTAGAGACATTTTTCCCCCTAAACACGTCTAAAAAGTGCCAGAGCGATACGAAAGAAATCAAAGAAACAAATTGTTGATTACACCATTTTTCGGGGAGAGATTGAAACTCAGAGACCTAATTAACGCTGTCTCATGGCTGACATTTGCCGCGGACTGTTATGTTCTAGGGCTAATTGTGGTCGTTTTTTGTCCGTTCAAAAACCCTAGGAGAGAGAAAGAGCCACAAATTCACCTGAGTGATCGTTCCTACTTTGTCTCTGCTTCGTACCTAGCTTCCCAATTTTGCACTTCAGGTGATTATTATTCGAAATTTGGGTTTGATTCGAGTGTTTTCGGACCCTAGCATATGGGGCCGTTAGGAAGTTTGGGGTGCTTTGTTGAATAAATTGAAATTGTGTGGGTTATGAGTGGAGACTAGGTTTTGTTTATTTCGTGCAATGAGTGTGTGTTCGTTGCCTTTTGTGGTTTCATTTCATGCTTCTTGGTTGAATGCCCGTTTTTGTGCGGTTCTTAACTTCTTCCTGAGCATGCAAATTGGACGTACTAATTGGCGTTAAGTGTGATTCGTTCTTCTTTATAGAGAAACCTTCCTAGTTTGTAGGTGCTTTTATTGGATATTGTACAATCATCGGTTACTATCTGTAGACACTGCTCTGGTTGCTGACGTTTGCTATCGATGATGCATTTTTGTAGTTGTAAACTTTAGCTGTTTGAGCTCCATTGTTATTTGGATTGCTATTATGAACTTTTGCAATGCTGCACTGCACTGCTGTTCATTTAATTTTCTTATATCCACAAAGAATATAAACACAGTAGCTGAGCTGCTTAAATCTTCATAAAGTGATTGTGCTTGCATATATGATGGAAAGTTGTTCTAGAGTATGTCGATACATTAAATTGTTTAGTATTTGCTAGGCAGATAATAGGATCTAGAATATGCTTCATTTACTTGGCAGTTTGTATTGAAGTGGGAAACTAGTGGTGAGAAGGTTCTTATAGTTTTATTAGGTTCTTATAGTTTTATTATGATAATAACCTTGTGATTTTTCAGTTATCTTATTGCGTATCATTTTTTTTTGGCAATAGAACTTTTTGTTAGGCTTGCTTGGCAATTTGGATCATGTGGGACTTGTTTAGATACTGAGAGATGTACCTATTGGGTTTCAAAATGTGTTCAGGAGATGATGGAGGACAAATAGAAGAAATATTAACTAGTAACTAAACTCACAAAATTTGAGAAACGTGGCTGATATTAGACTGCTAGAATATCAATTTTCAGGTCTGGATTTCAGCTTGGAATGTTGAAATTTCAGATTTGATATAGCTGAGTTCTAATGTTTGATTGCTAGAAATTTAGGTTGGGATTTTAGTTTTGATATGGCTAGAATCAAGGGTTTTGGTTGTTGGAACTTTAAGTTAGAATTGTTAGAATTTAGTGAGGAACACAAACAATGGGGAGTAGGAAACTAGGAATCACTCTTAGAAGAAAGCTTCGCACTTTCTAGTTAAAAATTCGAATTTGTAGAAAAATTTAGATTGCTTAATGTTGAAGGGTTGAGTATATGTATGTTTATAGTTCATACAATCCTTATTCTAATAGGAAAAGGTTCTAAAATATCCAAAATTGAATCCTATTCTAAGTAGGATTCTTTATTCTTAAATAACTTTAAGTCCTAAACAAATTAGGACAATATATGTAACCTATTATTATTCCCTATCTGATAAGGAAACTTAGCATAAAGTAAGATGTCTTTGCCATCACTTCAATTTCCATTTTTCGTTGCACCAAATTAAAGTTTGTGGTTGACTAATTTGTTCTCTTTCATTTCGTTTATAAATTCTAAGCTTTTTTGTATCAATTGTCCTCTGCTTGTTTGACGTTGTCCTTGACGTAGAATGTGACTAATACTGCTCATCTAAGTTTGGATTCAACTTCTAAAATTTAGCTTATAAAATCTAAGTGCTATTAGAAATTTGATCTTTCTTTCCACTTGACAAGAAACCGTCAATACCCACCAGCTCTTGTGGATACAATATAACATCTTTTATCTCCTCTTTAAGATGAGGAATGGCTGGAATTCTCACAGTGCAATAGGGGATTGTTTATCATCATGTCCACAATAAATAGTTAAGTTTGCAACTTTAAAGATAAGATTAATTCCCATGTCACTTGGTGCTTCCAAAACATAAACATTAGCACTTATCTTCTTGAGGATCTTATAAGGTCCACCACTCTGTTAATGAAGTTTCTTATATTTTACTTTCAAAAAATGTTTTGGACGAATCCTTACCATCACCATATTCTCTTCATTGAATTGCATCAATTGATAATATTGATTAGCACATTCTTTATAAGTCAAGTTGCTAATTGTTATCTTTCTTCGTACCTCATTAAAGATATCTGTCATATTTTGTGCAAAAGCTTCAGATTCATCACTAACTCGTGTTTTTTGTGGTAAATGAACCGAATCAATAGGTGTCATTGGTTGAACTCCCAAAACTATCTCAAAAGGACTCTTATTAGTTGATCTATTTATAGAAATTGTTGTATGTAAATTTTGCCATAGGAGGAATTAGGTCTTAATTTTTCACATTGTGTTTAACGAAACATCTTAACAAATCTCCTAAGCTTCTATTCACTACCTTAGTTTGTCCATTGGCTTGGGGATGGAAAGAATTAGTAAATTGAAGCTTAGTGTTCAATATTTTCTATGGAGTTCTCTAAAAATAACTCATAACTTCACATTATGCTTAGAGATGATTGTTAAAGGTAATTCATGGAGACGTGCAACCTCTTTGAAGAATAGTTTAGTAGTGTGGATAACATCATAAGTCCCGACCATTATATTTGCAGATGGCTTCGTAACAAAACCACATGGCTTCTCTATCGCATAGGCATCAAGAACATACATATTGTTGCTTCTTACAGTTAAATCTGTTAACTTTTTGTCATTACTAAATTTTGACTTTACAAGTGCAGTTATATCTTCTCATTTATTCCTATGTAACTGGTTAATCTTTTCATCCCCCTGTTTTTTTTATTTTAGATTGCTGTCATATTCCTTCAGGCTGTTGCCCTGTTGTTTCAATCTGTTGTTCTTGCGTTTTGATTTGTTTTTCAAGGCTTTTAGCCTATTGTTTAGGTGTTTTAGCCTCATTTTTAGGCATTCTAGCTTGTAGTTTAAGAGTTTCAACTTGTTGTTGAATTGTTTCAGCTTTAGGGGTTTGTGAAAGAATCCATTTGGTTATGTTTTTCTTCATCTTTACCACTTTGATCATCTCCTACTGTCAAACTCTCAATGTCACCACGTACTTGAGCACCTTCCAAAAGTAGGTTCAAAGATTCAAATTGATTAGTTGACAGAGAGGTGTCAACAATCACACCGCTTAGAACAAACATTTTCTTTAAGTTAGTGCATGCTAAATTGAGTAATCAAAATTAGTAAATAATTTTTAAGGAAAGATTTTCCTTTGAGTTGCATGCTATTGATCAATATTGGTCCCTTCATCTTGCTTATTACCACCTTCTCCGTGTTTAGCATCAAGTATAGGTTGTTGGTTTTCATAATTTGTAGGGGTTTTGACTTTTAGGGAATGTATGTCAAGGCTATCTAGCATCTCCAAAAATTGTCGAACATGTTTTCATATGGGAATTGAATTGTTAAATGTAAGTTGGTTTTTGTAGCACATTGTGAATGAGGATTATTGATGCCTAATTTTTTTGCAATATTCAGAAGCATTTCATCTTGGTTTAGGTCGTTGAATATTCTTCTATATGTCTTTCCACCATGTGTTGCCATTGTGAACCAAAATTGTGATACCAAATTGATGTAGGACAAATAAAAGAAATATTAACTAGTAGCTAAACTTACAAAATGTGACAAATAAGGTTGATATTAAATTGCTGGTATATCAAGTTTCAGGTTTGGATTTTAGCTTGGAATGTTGAAATTCCAGATTTGATGTAGTTGGGTTTTTAGTGTTTGATTGCTGAAAATTTAGGCTAGGTTTTTAGGGTTTATAATATGGCTTTGATATGGCTATAATCTAAGGTTTTGGTTACTGGAACTTTAGGTTGGAATTACTAAAATTTAGTGAGGAACACAAACAATTGAGGGTAGGAAACTAGGAATCAGTCTAAACATCACTATTAGAAAAAGCATTGCACCTTTTAGTTGAAAACTCAAATTTGTAAAAAAAATTAGGGTAACTTGTTATTGAAGGGTTAAGGGCACACATACTTATAATTCTTAAAATCTTTATTTTAGTATGAAAAGATTCTAAAATATCCAAAATTGAATTTTATCCTGAAAAGGATTCTTTATTTTAAAATAGTTTGAATCCTAAACAGAGATGACAATGGCTTGACCTGACCCAAAGTCCGTGGGCTTGACCCTAGTTTATCAAGCTTTGCGTTGAGCTTAGACTTTTTTTTCCCCTAATTTCAAGCTTTGGGTTGCTAGAGCTCGATTTGGCTTGAAGCTTGAATATGTCCAGTAAAACGATGTCGTTTTGAGTAAATGTCATTGTTTTCAAATTTTAAATTAAAAAAGAAATTAAACAGACTTGGCTTAAGCCCGATCATGCTTTGAAATGGGCCCATGTTTGAAAATAAATTTTCGAGTGCTCAAGCCCGACCCAATGCCAAACCTAGTCCTAAACAAACTAGGACAATATATCTAACTTATTATTGTTCCCTATCTAATAAGCAAAACTTAAGTTGTCCTCGCTGTCAATTCAATTCCCATTTTTCATCCCACCAAATTGAAACTTCTGGTTGATCAATTTCCTCTCTTTTAAACTCTAAGTTCTTAATTTCTTATGCATTAGGGGAGAATGTTTAGATACAAGTGATTTGTTCTTTAAAAGCAATTCTCTTTATGTTTGTTAAAATTGAACCATAATTACCCTCTATTGTAGTCTGGACATGAGACATTATTCCTTAATTGTCTTTTTCCCACTAATGAAGTGATCCTAGTCATGAAAACAAGTATGGGGCACAAACTTTTACTTAGAAAACTTTATTATGAAATTAAAGAAGAGATGAAAAATCATACATTAGTCATTGACATTGTAAGACATTGATGTCATTGACATTGTAAAACATTGATTTTTATTAATGTTTTGAAATTCCTGCGACTAATTCCTTTTTATGGTTTTATGCATACAATATGGACTTTGACATGGTGATTGATGTTAGTGTTTTTTATGCTATAGTCTCCATCCTTTGTAATGCTGAAGATAGGTTTCCAATACCATTTTTCTTGTGATACTTTGAAACATCTAATTGATTGATATCTATTGTTGTTATTCAAATTTTTTCAAGTTAAGTGATTTGTCTACATTATTATCGTGAATGCTACATTCAGTTTATTGAAGGGTAAAGCATGTTGTGATTTTTCATCATTGATTTATCATTTATATATATCAAATTTCTAAAGAGTGCTTCATTAATATGATAGTTCTCTGAATCAATGGGAGGCGAAAGCTTGTAGGTAGCAGATTAGGAATGCATGAATGTGGTTCAGGATCTCCTTTCATAGTAAATGCTGAGGTTGATTCCATGGGAGGGGTTGTTGAAGGTGGAGTTGGTATTGGTATCAAAACCTCTCCGCGCAATGCAGCAATTGAAAAAGCTCAGGCAGAGCTTAGGTAATATTCATATCTTGTTGTGTTCATTACTGCTCTGTAGTTTCCATGTCTCTTGCCAATATTATGGAATTTGTGTTCACCTTTATTTCTTGATAAAGAAAAATATTATTTGATGTAAACAGGCAGGAGTATGATGTTCGAGAGGAAAGGCGTAGAGAGCTAGAATTTCTAGAAAAAGTATGCTCTTTGTTCCTCTTCTTGAAAATTTCAATAGTATTTGTTGGTGATAACTATATAATTTTCCTTACCTGCAGGGTGGCAATCCTTTAGACTTCAAATTTGGGAATGCAGCTTCAGTTAGTGTCCAATCTACATCACTGACTGATCATCAAGCTGAGCATATTGTAACTAGGTATATTCATTTTTGCTGTTGAGTATTATGGATTCTAGTTGACGAAAGCATAATTGAACAAAAGAAAATTCACCTGTTCGATTTCCTTGTGTCATGGTGTTAATGCAGTGAAGCTAAAGGTAGTTTTGCTATAACTGAGTCACCTCATGGAGACTCTGTTGAAAGTAGCGGTAGACCATTGGTGCCTGCACTTTGTGAACCAAATAGTGCTGATAACTTCAACGGTGACAATTCAATACTTGAACATGATAGGAAATCTAAGCATTTTAATAGAAGGAATAGTGTTGCACCATCAGAGCAGTCTTCTCAGATGGATGGGACTCCAAATGTGAAGGAATCAGAAGATTCTGCTATTGTTCATTCATACATTAGGAGGAATAGATCTAGACCAAGTCGTGATGGAACTAGATTAAGTTCAACGGATGTTGTTCAAAGTTCTGGTGGGCATGGATTATCCTTACAAGTTCGTGCTGGTTCAAGGGAGTCCAAGGGGTTGAAATCTGAAACAAACAATTGTAAGGACCAAAGCATTTCATCTGCTTCTAACCTGAAAACTGCAACCTCAAACGGTGATGTGGTACCTAAGGTGGAGATTCTCAAAACGCAGTCCAACAAGGAGCTTGGTGGTGTACAAGCTTTGGAAATCAAAGTTGAGTCACCTAAAAGTAGTCTGCCTGAAGGGTTAGATGTTACGGAGTCTAACATTACAAGGGATAAGCCATACCATCAAGATTCTAAAGTTGAGACTCACATTGATATTGCTTGTGGGGAAAATAACTTTGTTGGAGGAAAGGAACTGGTAATTGCAGGTGTTTCTGGATGTCCTGCAGTTACAGGGAAAAATGAGAATGGAACTACTTCTGCTCATATCAATGGGTTTAGTGACTCAAAAAGAGATTGCAATGAGGGTCAAAACGGTATCCCAATAAAGGGATTAGATTCAGAGTCTTCTTGCACACAAAGCAGCATTGGTCTAGATGTGAATCATGACAGTGATTTGCTTATTACCGGTAAAAATGTCGACGCTAATGGTGTCACAAGACAAACTTCAGAATTTGATGGAACACAAAATTTAGCTGTTGATAAAATGGGAAATGAACAAAATGATGCCAAAGCTGTTGATGATGACAATGCTGTCAATCGCAACAATATTGCTGTACGTGAAAACCACTCTAGCAACAGTTCTGTGGTCAAAATTGAGGAAGAAATGCAGATAACTTCTGACCTGAAAAATGATGTGAACTGCCCAAACAATGATGAAGTGGAGCAAAAGGTTTACATTGTATCTGAGACTGATAAAGAAGTGGGCAATGAATTGGGTGATGATTCTAATCCCAAAAGAGACTGTTGTGGTGGAATTCAATGCACATTGGATTGTTCTAAACTTCATGTAATTGCGCCTACCCAGCCATACAAAAGTTCTTCTGTTCCTGAATCACTGTCTTGTTCTGGTAATGAATTAAAACTGGTAGATAGGGCCTGTGAAGATTCAATTTTGGAAGAGGCAAGAATTATAGAGGTTGTTATCTGATATTCCCATTGATTTGTGATTTGCATGTGAAATATAGATGGAAATGTATTTCCTCCTCCACATAATTTTGAACATTACCATGATATGACAAACAGGCTAAGCGTCAGAGGATTGCTGAGTTGTCAATCGGTACTACACCTTTAGAAGGTTGTAGGAAATCTCACTGGGACTTCGTTCTTGAAGAAATGGCATGGTTGGCAAATGATTTTGCCCAGGTTTGACTATGTTGATGTATATACATTTCAAAAATTTGATGAAGTCACCTTTTCTGTTCTCCGTAGAAATCATTCCTTCAGAAAATAAATATTCTATTTTTAAGATAGCAGCATGATAGTATGTTTTATCCACTACATTTGTCAATCATTTATTTTGTGCTTATAGGAGCGTCTTTGGAAGATGACTGCTGCTGCTCAAATTTGTCAAAGGGTTGCTTTTACTTTACGGTTGAGAGCACAAAATCAACAGCTGGAGCTAAAAAAGGTTGCTTACACTCTGGCAAAGGCTGTCATGCAGTTCTGGCATTCAGTGGAGTTGTTTACAAATAGT
Source organism: Erythroxylum guanchezii (assembly GCA_025629825.1). Classification (NCBI taxonomy): domain Eukaryota; kingdom Viridiplantae; phylum Streptophyta; class Magnoliopsida; order Malpighiales; family Erythroxylaceae; genus Erythroxylum; species Erythroxylum guanchezii. Next base: position 13,568 of record JAOTAX010116647.1, on the reverse strand, counting down.
GACAATAAGGGGGGTGTTGTAAAACATTGGGAACATGATTCTAGGAGGTTTGATGCGAAGGAATTGTCTGAGGACAAGATTGGAGGACCTCATCAGGTGCTAGTCAGTTTTGGTTTAGAATTTGATTACAGAATTTTTTTTGCTTATATCTGTTTAATCAAGTGGCTGTATGTTTCCTTTTGTCCCACATAGCAGAAATAATTATTCTTTCATTAGATTAATATCTACATTCCATTGCTACCTCTGTATGGGAGGAAACTATTCACTATAATGCAAGACATCATTTACTGAATGAATATTTGCACCATATATGTGTGCTTTAGATAGTTCTTCTTTAGATACATTAAGAGATGGGCTTAAAGAGTCATTTGTTCTGTACCTTACCTGGCTTGTTGGAATTTATAACAATTAAAGCTTATATTATACAACTTACAGATGTTCCAAAATACCTTGTTTTTTGCAGGAAAAATGCAAACAATTATCACAAATTCCAACTAAAAATTTTGCTCATGCGATTCGGGAATATGCTGTGAGGTTCTTAAAATGTCACAGCTCTCCAGTTCCTTCTGTGCAAGCTGAGGCCCCCGCAACTCCTGATAGAGTTGCTGATTTGGGAATTATGGAAGTTTCATGGGATGATCAGTTTACAGAAGTATGAGCCTACTTTCCATATGGCTCTTATAAGTTTAATTTGCTATTTATAGTTGACCAAAGACGATGTCTCTCTATTCTGTTAAGTACTTGGTTCAATTATTCAGTTGCACAATTTCTATAAATGATTGAAGATTTCCTTTTTGTTTCTTGTACTTGGCAGGAAAGCCTTTTCTATGCAGTACCTGCAGGCGCTATGGAGACCTACAGATCCTCCATTGAATCTCATTTGTCACACTGCAAGGTGAAAAAAGATCTCTTCAGTTTCTGCATTTACTAATTTAATGAGTTTTAAGTTCCAGAAAATAATTTAAAACCAATTATATTGGAGAATGATTTTGAGTTAAATTTGCGCTACTTTCATATAACATACATTTACACAATTTTGTCTGCAAAATGAAGAGAAACCTAGAAGTTTATGATCGCAACAATTAGCATTCAATATTTTCATTTAATAATCAGTCTTGATTGATGTGAGCAACTGTTGTAACTTGCAACTGTCGATTCCCATGTTTTTGTCCTTTTTGTGTGTGGATTATTTTCTTTCAGAAAACTGGTAGTGGCGTGCAAGAGGAAGTTGACACTTCTCTGTGTGATGGAGCAGCAGGTAACTTCAAACATATTCTTGTTGACACATCCCTTTTTGCTTATTTACATGGATTTTACAAGTTCATTTCTAAAATTCAGATTTTGGATATCATGAAAATGCATATGACGAGGAGGAAGGAGAGACAAGCACTTATTACTTACATGGAAGCTTTGAAGGTAGCAAATCAACTAAACATGACCAGAAGAAACATAAAAGGCTTATGAAGTCATACTCCTCAAGATCATATGATTTGGGAGGGGAGTTACCTTATGGGCATAATTCAGTTGGTTGCCAACAAAATAATTTAATGGGGAAAAGGCCGAGCAGTACATTGCATGTTGGACCAGTTCCACCAAAACGTATGCGCACTGCTTCGAGGCAGAGGTTTATAATTCCTTTTGGTGCTGGAGCGCCTGGGGTTGGACAGACTCCAGCAAAAACAGATGCATCAAGTGGAGATACTAGTTCTTTTCAGGAAGATCAGAGTACTTTGCATGGTGGATCCCAAATCCTGAAAAGCATGGAGGTTGAGTCGGTTGGAGAGTTTGAAAAGCGAATTCCCCACAACTGCACCGAAGCATCAACAAAGCCAAAAAAGAAGGCAAAGAATCTGGTACATTAACAGTTGTCCAATTTCAACAATTGTTTGGAATTTATTCAACCTAGGTGCATTCTTCTTTGTCCTTGATTGGATATCTTGTTTAGATGCTTGATTCATGGTTGCAGGGATCTGCGTATGAGCAGGGTCGGCAGCTGGAATCTATTGTTCACAGTGAGCAGGTGAGGAACTTGTTTTCCTTTTATCTCTGTTCTTCTGAAAATATGGATGTGATTACTTCATATGTCATACTTGTAAATACCATGTGGAAATTCAAATTTGATTTATCTCTATTCATTTTTGTCTTCTGACCTCTTATGCACCTGCATATGTTCATTATAATACCCATTGATCATTCTCTTTGTTGCCAATTTCTGTGAAGTTTCCTACTCAACTGAAGATCACGAACAATTTCTTTTTTCTTTCTTTTTTTTCTTGTTTGTTTTTGCAAGTCAGAAGTATATTAGTTTTTGAGTTTGCATGTCTCAAGCACATAAGTTAAGAATTGTTATGGTAAGTGAGGCAAGCTCTTTATATTTCCAATTATGATATCATTTAGATGCGCATACGTATAATACTGATTATCAGACTGCGTGGAGTGAACTTTGTACCCTCGGAAACAATGGTTTGTCAATCTTCAAAGTTAAAAGTGTAATTGGGATGAAGAGAGTGGAAGCATTTTCCCCTTTTTAAATTATGCTGAGGCATGTTTGAAGCTAATGTGCTGGGTGCAACTTCAACTGGGCCTTTTTTGTGGCTGACTTTATCATTATAGACTTTAGGTTTGCAATTTTTTGTTCTCCACACTTTTTTCTTCAACTTTATTTCAATTTGGTTAAAATGCATATTATTAGCCAATAGAAGCTATTAACATGATGCCCTGCCCATAGAGAAATGGAAAATCAATGGATAATAATGATAGTTTTGGCAACAAAAACCCCGAATCATGCAAAAATAAGGAAGGTAGACAACTTTTATGTTAGCTTAGTAAACGTTCCTCTAGGTACAGATTGGAAAGGGAATCAGTCAGGGTACTTCAAAATTCAAAACATATTTTGCCGGGAAGGGGTGTATCATTGAACATATATAGTTACCTGAATCTTCCGGCTTCCATTGTGTCTAAGAGTTATTTGTCTTGGTTGTTTTGGACACGGAGACACTGAAAAGACCTTGCAGTTCCCTTCAATATTCATTACTGTACTCTTGGGTGCTTCCTATCTGAAACTTCTAGGCAGACAAGGCTGGCGATTTCCTTTTAGAATCAAGGGGATGAGTGCCCTGATAAAGTGCTTTGTATTTTCTCTGACTACATGACATCAAACGTTTGAATACCTAGTAGAGGCAGCTCTGCATTTTTCTTTGCTTGTCCAACATCTTAATCAAATTGGCATGAAATAAGCTTTAGCATAACAAAAGTTGTTAATATTTGTGATGGTGTTCTTTAAATTGCAGAGGGATAATTTGAAAAAGAGGCTGGATGGTCATCAATTTGAATCTGATGGAACCAGTGGTAAAATCCTTTACTTTTCCATATTGGAGTTTTTTTTAACTTTTCCATATTGTAGTTTTTCTCCTGTAGTTGTCAATCCAGTAATTTTATGTTGTTGGGTTCAAAGATGATACAAGCTTGGGAACCATCCCACCCTCCGTTTTCTTACCTTAACATGTACTTTGGTAGGGTGTTTCCTTGACTCTTATGGCCTGATTACTGTGTTTGTTTGGTTGTGATTGAATAAATGATCCTTACTATAAATAATTATGCTCTTACGTTCTTAAGGGATTGGATATTTGATGCCAATTAACGAACTCCTGTCAGAGGATTCATCTCATACTTGACAACTGCAGAGAGGGTGAATGTTTATGCTCTCAACTTTCATTCCTTGGAAATTTACATCAATCTTATCTCTGGGCCGTTCATCTGAATGATAGTCTTACCCTGGATTATTTTTAGTTTTGATAATCTCCTCCTAGTATGTCACAGACTACGTGAATATCATCATCATCAATTTTTTGTTTTGACTCTCCTAAAATTTTCTAATTTTACCTTCATGTTTTTAATACTTCCAATTGTTTCTGTTTAAGGTTTGCATGGACAACATGCTGCAAAGAAGCCAAAAGTAATGAAGCAATCACTAGAAAATTCCTTCGACAACATGGCTCCAATAACTGGATCTGTCCCTTCTCCTGCTACTTCTCAAATGAGTAATATGTCCAACCACAAGTTCATGAAACTTATTGGCCGGGAGAGGGGCAAAAAAGCCAAAACACTGAAGGTAGTCTTTTGTATTCTGGTAGCTAATACTTTATTCAACTTGCTTATTTTCCTTTGGTCATATTCTTTCAATGAGGTTGAGCATTTTATCTTCTGTTCAGATATCCGTGGGGCAGCCGGGTTCAGGAAGCCCGTGGTCACTTTTTGAAGACCAGGTCATTTTGCTGTCTGAATATTTTCCGTATTGTTGGTCTTTGATTGTAGAAATATATTTATGGATTACTCTGTTTTGCTATCTCAGGCACTTGTTGTGCTTGTACATGATATGGGTCCTAACTGGGAACTTGTTAGTGATGCAATCAACAGCACCCTTCAGTTTAAGGTAAATAGTATGTGTTTTAAATTCCATGATAGTTGCCTAATTACGTGGAATACACCTGCTTGTAAATAGTGTTTAATTTTCAGTGCTGCAAGATTTTTTGAAGAGTATATCTTCACTCCTATATCTGGCTTGTTTTCATGCATGGTGGAGCATATGATTGCATATATTCCAATCACAGTTTATTTCTTCCTTGGTATGTCCAGTGTATATTTCGCAAGCCTAAAGAATGCAAAGATCGGCACAAGATATTGATGGATAAAGGTGCTGGTGACGGTGCTGATAGTGCAGAGGATTCAGGCTCTTCTCAGTCTTATCCTTCAACCTTGCCTGGCATTCCAAAGGCAAAAATTTGATATTCCTTTCAATTATTTTCCTTTTTTTCTCAAATGATGAACATGTATATGATGTGTCCACACCTTTTTTCTCTTGGACTAATTTTCATTTATGTGTTTTTTCATACTGCTATCTTATGCAGGGTAGTGCTAGACAGTTGTTTCAGCGTTTGCAAGGGCCAATGGAAGAGGGTACACTCAAGTCCCATTTTGAAAAAATTATTATGATTGGAAAGAAGCAGCATTATAGGAAGGGTCAGGTTTGTTAATGATACTTTTGATTTTGGACCATGTGTATGATATCTTTTGGTCTATATTTGGAGCCTGATGAAAAAGTTAATACAATCTCTGGCAATACCTGTTTTACTCACTTCTTTGGCTATTTATACAAACTTGTGGATTATTGTATGTAACACTGAATGCATGTAAATAAGGTTTTTTCCTTGTTCAGTATTTTTTTTCCAATTATGCGGCTTGAGGTCTGGTGTTTTTTTGTTTATTTCAACATGTTTCTTGTGGCGGAGTACAAAGTTCTAAAAGATACTACGAGACAAAAATTTAATAAACATGATGTTTAGCAATATATAATTTCCTTCGGGCTAAAGCCTTTGAACCATCATAAGTTTGTTCTTTTTGGGCTGGCCTTTTTCTGTTTCATGATTATTTTTTATGATTTTTTGGACATTTGCATTTTTCAAAGAATGATGGCCAGGATCCTAAGCAGCTGGCAGCAGTGCATAATTCTCATTCACAAGCTTGCCCAAATAACTTAAGTGGAGTTGTTTTGACGTAAGTTTTTCTTATTCAATCCATATTCATGTTTAGCCTTATTCAGCTTACCATTCATGTTTATAAGCTTTCCGCATCCATGTTTCATGTTTCAAGACTTCTTAGCATACACAACAATGGCTTTTCTCATGCAAGCAATTTAATGTCCAATTTTTATTTTTGGCTGAATGAAGGCCCCTTGATCTATCTGATGCAAATACATCGAACCCAGATTCCCTTTCCCTTGGTTATCAAGGTTCTCAAGTTAGTGGTTTAGCAATGCCAAATCAAGGATCAGTGTCATCAATGCTTCCTACTTCTGGTGCAAATTCCCCTATACAAGGATCCCCTGGTATTGTCCTCGGCAATAGTTCACCAATGCAATCTGGTGCAGTCAATACCCCTGGCAGGTTGTATGTTGCTCTAAGGCTTCCTTGTTTTCATATGCTGATTAATTATTCTCATATGATTATGATACTAACTCTTAGGGATGGGCGATACAATGTTGGAAGACCTTTACCTGTTGATGAGCAACAGAGAACACCACATTACAATCAATTGTTATCCAATAGAAATTTACAACAGTCAAACTTGCCTCTCTCTGGCTCTCTTCCTGGAGCTGATCGTGGTGTTTGTGTAGTTCCTGGTGGAAATGGTACTGGCATGATGCCTGGAATGAACCGAAGCATGCCCATGTCAAGGCCAGGCTTTCAGGTAGTACATTCATCATCTCTGATCAACTCTGGAAGTATGCTTTCTTCTAGTATGGTTGGGATGTCGAGTCCTGTAAATGTGCACCAGTCTGGTCAAGGAAATTCGCTCAGACCCCGAGAAACTTTGCACGTGACAAGAGTAAGTCTTCTTTCACTGAACTGCATACATCTTGTTGCAGGTACATTTCTGCAAATATCTGCCTTTGTATTTATGCTGTCCTTGACTAATCTTAGTTAAGTATTGGAATCTAGAGTACCTTTTTTAAGTTTTCTAGTGATCCTCTGACTGTTGTGCTGGTGTTAGCAAGTATTGCTTATTTTCAAAGTTTAAACTTTCCTCTTAATTCAATGTAAAACATGGAATCATGTATTGTTGACAGTGGGATGGCCTTGAGATGATTTCTTGTGTGAACTGAGGTTGAAGGACAGTTGTCTTTCATTGATTTCACTGGTTGGAAAGTGGTTTTATAATTTCTTACGCTGTCTCCTATGGTTAAGATTTTAAGTGTAGCTATAGGCAAGTGTCAAATTTGCAATGGCCCTACGACTCCACACAAAGAGGAAAGTTAGACCACACATAAAGCCCAAGTGAGGTTCCATCGTATAACTAATTGGCGATAGGTGGAGTAGCTTACTAGACATATATGTTAGTCTTCTTTTTTTTTTTTCGATGTGGGACACTCACATATGGGTATTCTAAAAACTCTCCCTCACATGCAAGTCCCTTTTTACTTGGGCAATTTGGAGAGATACATAAACAATGATTATTAGGGCTAGACTTCTGATTGAGGTCAAATAGGCCTCCTTTTTGAGCAAAAAATACTGTCGGGCCACTTGCTCCATGCAAACTTCAAATCCTTCTCCAGTTGCTTAAATGATGGGCTTCCTTTTGGGGCAAACAATAAGTCAAGATCTTTATTAGCTCTAATACCATGTCAAATTTGCAATGGGCCTAAGGGCCTATACGAGGAGGAAAGGTAGACTACATACAAGCCCAAGTGAGATTCCATCTTATAAGCAATTGACGATAGGTGGAGTAACCCACTAGGCTTATATGTTAGTTTTTTTTTCTTCTCTTTCTTCTATGTGAGACACTCACATGTGAGTATTCTCAACAGAAAGTGTGCATTGACATCAAGATTCTTTTCAATTCCTAGACGTGCTTTGATATTGCCAACCTACATATTAAATATGCACCTTCATGCAGTCTCTGTGTATTAGTATTTCATCATATGAAAAAAAGTGTTTATTTTTCATAGCATGGCCACAATCCTGATCATCAGAGGTCAATGATAATGCTAGAGCTTCAAATGCAGGTCCCACAATCTCTCTTTTTGCTAATCAGATGACTCCGCCTGTGCAGACATATCCAGGTCATTCACAACAGCAGAATCAAATATCTTCACAGCAGTCTAATGTACTTGGCAATCATATTCCTCATCCTCAGGGTCCGAATCATGGTACAGGATCACCACAGCAAGCATATACAATTCGCTTCTCTAAGGAAAGGCAAATGCAGCAGCGGCTTTTGCAGCAGCAGCAATTTGCTAACTCTAATGCATTGATGTCCCATGCTCAACCTCAGTCCCAGCCACCCATATCATCATCTATTCAAAATAGTTCCCATATTCAGCTTCCCAATTCACAGCAGCCAGTATCACTTGCTCCTTTGACACCATCTTCCCCAATAACTCAAGTGTCGGTTCAACAGCAGAAACATAACTTGACACATCATGGGCTCAGTCGGAATTCTCAAACAGGTGTTGGTGGACTAACAAATCCGAGTAAGCAACGACAATGGCAGCCACAGCCACAGCAGCAACAGCAATTTCATCAGCTAGATCGGCAGCATCCTCATCAACGACAACATTCACAATCTCCACAGCAGCCCAAAATTTTAAAGGGAATCGGCAGAGGGAATATGATGGTGCATCAGAACCTTTCCATTGACCATTCTCATTCCAATGGCCTTTCTATGCCAGCAGGAAATCAAGGTGCTGAAAAGGGAGAACAAATGATGCATTTGATGCATGGTCAAGGGTTGTATTCTGGAACTAACTTAGGTCCAATTCAACCTTCTAAGCCATTGCTTCCATCTCAAACGTCAAACAATTCCCAACCACAACAGAAGGTCTTTTCTGGTGCAACACCCCCTCAGCCCTCAAAGCAGCTTCAGCAGATACCTTCTCATTCTGATGGTACTCAAGCATCAGTAACAACGGCCACCAATGCAGCCAATAATCAAGCTGTTCCCACACAATTAATGGCTTCTAATCACCAGCATCAGCAACAACAGCTGCCGATGCAGCATCATCAAAAGCAAATTAATCAAGCCCAGTCAAACGTCCAGAGGATACTTCAACAAAATCGTCAGGTTAATTTTGATCTGCCAGCAAAAGCTCAAACTGAGAAAGTTCATATGGACCAGCAATCCTTGCAGAATATTGCACAGCTGTCTTCAAGGACAAGTTCCTTGTGCAATGATTCTGCTACCACTACACCAGTTTCTACTGCCATTCCTCACTGGAAGTCATCAGAACCCTTGTATGATAATGGTTTGTCAAATCCAGCATCTCAAGTGGGTTCGATTGGGAGTCCATCTCTGACAAATTCAGTTGGGACTGAGCCTGTGACCCAATGTTTAGGCCAAAGACAGTCATCGGGCAGTTTTGGGCAGCATGGGCACAGTGCTGCAACACTATGGCAGCAGCAGCAGCCATCAAACCATTCAACAATTCCTCCACAACCATCTCAACATGTGTTCCAGCCACAACAGCAACAATTACCACAAGAGTCTAAATCACCACCAGCACAACTGCCACTACAACAGCAGTCCCAGCAGCAGAAATTGCACCCTCAATCAGCACAAGGAAATTTGTATGTGAGGCCTTCCAATTCATAGCTGGAATGAAACAGTCTTTGTGGATTGAGCAGGCATGGGAGCAGTCGGTGATTACTTGGATTGGGTATATATGCCTTTGTAAGCAGCAGTGTACAGGTATACGTGGTTGCTTTGGCCTGTCCTTTTTCCTCTGTTAAACCAGATTAACTGCAAATGCTGAGCGAGAGATTAGATTGAGATTGCATGCTCATGAATATCTAATTCTATCTTAGTCTCCTTGGCCATTATATTTAGTCACTCCACGAATATTATGGTGTTCATGTTTGTAGCAAATGCCAAGTTTTCCTGACTGAAGAATATTCCTTTTATTTGCTGGAGAGATTTGACATAGTTTGTCTGACAAATTAGCATGTTCCAATCCTTACTCAGTTGGATACTTCCATGTGTTTTGGAGAATTGTTAGGAAATCTTTCCTTCCTGCCCACTTTAGATTATTTTATAGTTCCCGACTTTGCATTATGTTCTGCATGTGTTTCCCAATGTGAGTTGAATGTAAAAATTTGGATTCTTTTTGCAGATGAAGGTGGTTATTTCACAAGGGCATTAAAAGAAGAAGTGATTCTTATTTTTAGGTCGTGTAAATTACAACAATCAAAAAGTGTACGGGCCTATTTCCTTTTTTTTTCTTGTTAATTTGGGGAAATCATGTATATTACCACTGATTCAGAGGTTTGGGAAGGTAAGAGACGTATAGAGATATTTGTACAGGGTCTCATCTCTACATTTCTTGTACTTTACCTTTTACCCGGTTTCCCTGCCTACCTGTGCAGAGGGGCCTTTTCTTTTCGCGCCCCACTAGGTTAGTGCATCATTTATTTGTTAACACTTTAAGTTTTAAGTTAGTAGTATCATTTTATGGCAAAGGCTTTGTGAATATATGATGTCCTCTTTGCACATCCATCCTCATTTAACATCATGAAATTTATCATTGTAACACGTGACGTCTCTAAAGTTTCAGAATGCAACGGGCCTTAATAGCTGATTCGTTTCATTGTGTACATATTTGAAGTGTTGTTTTAACTTTTAGAAGTTTTGACGTGTGTAAATATAGTGTCATCGCTGCTTGGAATTTTGATGGATCAAATTGAAGGTTCAGGAATCCTATTATTTGATAATGTATCAAATTGAAGGATCTGGAATCCTATTATTTGATAATTTTGTATTGTTGTATTCATTAATGTGTTTCTTGTCATTGTTTTTGTTGTTACCTCGTAGATTTTTTTTAATGTTGTGTAGTGCAAATAGTATATTGTTTTAGAGATTTCCTCCTTAAATATGTGTTTTAGTTGTTTCGTGAAGAATGTCTCTCTTTTTAACATTCTTCAAGGTTTTAATCGTATGAAAAAAAAAAGGCTAAAATCAAGTTATACAACCTTAATCATCCACCTTTTAGTTGTGGGTAGAATTTCACTTCATAATAGGGTTAAATCTCTTCCATCAATACTTGAAACCTTGCTCAGTTCGAGTTAATTTTGAATTTTGTGTGTACACCGTTAGTATCAATCTTTCTTGTAATATATTGTTTAAAAGAAGAAAGTAACTTGTATTGGGTTAGGACACTTGTTGGAAATGTTTTCATTAAATGGGAATACCTAAAACTCCCCTCTTAAGATCTGATAGAAAAGGATAGGTCTTAAAATTCTTGCAGACCAAGCGGTCTATCACCATCTTTTTCATCATATTAATTTTGTATTCCTACCAATATGATGTGTTGTAGTCTAATAACAACTCAGTTAAGTTCTCCAATGGATGTCAGTGCACAAGTTAGGAGATATGGTTTTTTATAAAATGTACAAGGGGATATAAGTGTCATCATATTGTGAAGATGTCTTTTGATGCCAGAAATAATACTAGCTATGAGGAGAATATATCAAATTCTGCAAGTCTTGTGACGTGGCTAATAGAAAACATGAAGCTGGGAAAAAGAACTATATGGAGTCTCCTGCTCGTGAGTGTTGGAGATGGGTCCCTCTCACATGGAGGGACTCCATTTCAATTTGGTTAGCATTTTCGGCGCCTACTGTAATATGCAGCATTTGTTGAAAAGAAGGAAAAAAGACAACTACAAGGCAACTGTCTTCAGGTGGCAGAGTGCCTATATAAGGCACTCTTGTTTCAACAAACCACACAATATATAGAAAAAAAGAGAGAAAATCAGAGCAAATTAAATGCTTTGAAGCTAGGAAAAATTTTCCTAAAAGGATCGGTGAGTGACAAAATAGTAAGGTTAGTATTTTTAGGTTAGGAAACACCTTGTGAGTCACTATTTTGGTTTTATCTCTGTATACATACTGTTTATAATAGTGGAAGGAATATTCTGTGTTTTGTCCGTAGATATAGCCCAAAGTTAAGGGTGAACTACGTTAAATATTCTGTATCCATTTTGTTCATTTTATTTTTTCTTTTCACAAAATACACCCGTTGCGCCTAGCAAGTGGTATCAGAGCTGTGTTTTCATTGGAGGTATTTTTTGAAAAGAAGCATGTCACGAGAAGAGAAAATTTCAACGAATTTTTTTGCGTGGTCCGTTCGAAAAGTTGACGTAAAACAACAAAGGTGATGAATAGTACTTTTATGTTGTTTTAATTAATTTGCAAGGTGACGCATTGTGCAACCGTAGTAACTGGGTCCCGCGGTACTATTTGCGGTACTATTCATAAGTTACTATTTATCGGATCCCGTGGTACTATTCTAGTGGGATCCGACGACACTATTCTAGTGGGTACTATTCACAAGTTACTATTTACCGGATCCCATAGTTCCTATTCCAATAGGGTCCGATGATACTATTCTGATCCCGTGGGGAAAATTTAGAAAATATCCTTTCTGCCAAATTTTGACGTCCTGATTCCATATTTGATGTCAGTTTTCTCAAATTTGGCTTAATTTGGCAAATGGAAGTGAAAACGAGCAAAATGATCAATCTGAACGATATGAACTACCGTATATGGCGAACCAAGATGAAGGATCTCTTAATAATTACAACGATGCATTTGTCAGTAATTTCAACAACTAAACCGGAGGAGATGTCCAACGAAGAATGGGAGTTTGAGCATGAACGAGCGTATGGTTATATTCGACAGTTTGTCGATGATAATGTGTACAATTACATTTGTAACGAGACTCATGCAAGAACGCTGTGGAATAAGCTGGAGCAGTTGTATGCTTTAAAGACCGGTAACAACAAATTATTTTATTTGACAAAATTGATGCAGGTAAAATGCCAGGAGGGTACTTCTGTTGCTGATCATTTAAACAATATGGAAGGGATGGTTGATCAGTTATCAAAGATGGGCATAAAGTTTGACGACGAGGTGATTGCTCTAATGGTGCTAGCTTCATTACCAGAGTCTTGGGAGACTTTGAAGGTGTCTTTGACAAATACTGCACTAAATGGCGTATTAAATATGGAGTCTGTTAAAAGCAGTAAACTAAAGGAAGAGGTGAGACGTAAATCACAGCATGCAGCCTCTTCATCACATTCAGATGTTCTGCTTACAGAAAATAGAGGAAGGAGTCAATCCAAAGGTCCAAAGTCCAGAGACAAAAGCAGAGGAAAGTCAAATAGTTATGCAAACGTGAAATGTCATTACTGCAAGAAGAAAGGCCACATCATGAAATTTTGCCGAAAATTGAAGAAGGAAAAAGGCAAAGATGTGAAGAAAGAAGAAAGTAGTGATGATGAACAAGGTAACATTGTTGACGTATTTAACCTTGTTATTGATACAGAGATAGTCAGCTTGGTGTTGCAAGAAACAAGTTGAATAGTTGACAGTGGAGCTACTGTTCATGTTACATCTCACAGACAATTTTTCTCATCTTACACACCTGGGAATTATGGCGTTGTTAAGATGGCAAACGGAAATCTGTCAAACGTTGTTGGCAAAGGAGATGTTCCGTTAGAGACGGCGAATGGTTCAAGACTGTTGCTGAAAGATGTCAGGTACATTCCTGATATGCGTCTGAATTTGATTTCTGTAAACAGGCTAGATGATGAAGGTTTCCGAAATACTTTTGGAAACGGAAAATGGAAGTTTACTAAGGGCTCGTTAGTAGTGGCCAGAGGTCAGAAGCACTTAAGACTGTTGCTGGGATCCGATTTTGGAACCGGACCCCAACCGAAAAAACGGAACGGAAAACACAAATCAAAGAACTGAAAATGAAACAAAAGAACAGGTCCTAAATGAAAGTGGACCAAACGCAAACAAAAACAAATCGGCGGAAACGAATGAACGGATCATAAAGCAAAAAAATTGAAAACGGAAACATAAGACGAAAGTCAAAGTGCGCGAAAGTCAAAGAAGGCAAATCAGATCAAAAAGCGAAAGAAACAAAAGGAAATCAAATTCTTAATGAGCCAAAGAAAAGCGAATGGCTCGAAATCAAGGGAAACAAATCGCTTAAGGACAAAAACTTAACTC
>JAOTAX010116598.1:0-24017 GCA_025629825.1 Erythroxylum guanchezii | reverse complement strand
GCTTCTTTCGATTCCGTATTCGCTTCGTCTTCGCTTCTTTTTCGGTTGGGATCCGGTTCCTGGATCGGGTCCCAACAGAGAATTTGTCATAAGAGAAAAAATTATGTAAAGGGAATACTATACCTGTGGATGAAGAATTTTGAACATTATAACAATGGTAGTCTTTGAATTTATTTAGTGCGTAAGTCTCTTGAGAGGAACGGGATAAAAAAAGACCGATATGGGTTGTTTCAAGAGTAGGGGCATCAATGTGAGGTATGCTTTTCAGGTGGTAAGAGTATGATCTTGAGGTGGTTTTGTAGATGTGGTTGTTTGGTTATTATTGGTGGGTATAGTAAGATCATGAATAGGTTTTGGTAAGGGTAAAGATGATATTGTTGGCAAAAGAGTGCCAACATTCAATGATTTGCAAGGAAAAGTTCTTTCATGGAAGGTGACATCACGACTAACATAAATCTTTTAAGTTTGAACATCAAAAATTTTGTAGCCTTTTTGAGCAAAAGGATATCCAATAAAAATGTCAGGATGAGCACGTTTATCAAATTTATGTTAGATATGAGTATTATGTCCAAAGCATAAAAAATCAAAAAAATGAGTAAATGTGTATGAGCAGGCAAGTTATTAAACAATAATTCGAAAGGAGTTTTACCATTAAACACCATGGATGGAGTTCGATTGATTAAATAAGTTGTAGTAAGGATGCATTCACCTCAAAATTTTAAGGGTAATGAAGTGCATGAGCAACATTGAGTAAACGACGATGCTTACACTCAATTACAAAGTTTTGTTGATGTGTATAGGTATAACTATGCTGATGTATTACATCAATAGAGGCAAAAAAATTATTGCTAATGTGATTGAAAAATTCTGAACTATTATCAGTTTGAATTTGTTTAATAGAGACATTGAATTGATTTTTAATCATGGTGAAAAAATTTTGGATGTAAAAGCAAGTCTGAGATTTTTGTTGTAATAAATATACCCATATAATGCGAGAATAATTATCTACGATAGTTAACAAATAATGTGCACCAGTGATAGAAGGAGTATGGTATGGTCCCCAAACATCAACATGAATTAAATCAAAATAAGCAATATATTTAGTAGCACTATGATTAAATGGTAAACGAGTGTGTTTGGCTAAAGGACATATGGTGTAAGAACAACTATTTGAAAATGAAATGCTAGAGTCTAATTTAACAAACTTTGATGAAATATTGGTACTTGGATGACCAAGTCGCCAATGCCACAGATCCATATCATGAGAATTTAAGGTAAAAGAAGTGAAGATGACAGGCTTATTGTTAAGATAATAGAGTCCCTTACATTCTTTACCCGTGCCAATCACTTTCTTCGCTATAGATCCTGAAATATGCAATAGTTAGGGAAAAACCGAACACTACAATTAAGATCCTTAGCGATTTTACCGATAGATAACAAATTGAATTTAAAGGAAGGAACATATAAAATATCTTTTACTATTATGTCCTTGGTGAGCTTACAAGATCCGATTTGAGATAAAGAAACATTATCACCATTTGGTAGTTTTATCGGTAGACCATAATGAGACTTTGCAGTATTTAAAATATTTAAATCATAAGTCATATGATCAGTGCAAAGAGAATCTATAACCCAAATAGTAGTTTGAGAGGAAATATTTGAAGCCATACTTGCAAAGTTGACTAAAGGATTTAAGTTGCTTGGTTGAATTAGAGCAAGTAATTGTTGAACCTGTTCTTGAGTGAATGGTAAGGTTGTTGAATTATTTGTAGTGCTATTAGCAATGACAACGATTGGTTTATTAGTAACATCACGTTTAGTTGAAGCTCCATTTTGTTGATAGTTTGGGTTTCCAGGCTTTTTTCAGTAACTTGATTCAGAGTGCCCATCTAGTCTATAGTAATTACAATGATATTGCATCCTATCTTGACGATAATTTAGATTTCTAGGCTTCTTTCGACATCTCGATTTTGAATGGCCAGCAAGTCCACAATAATCGTAGTGATATTTTTGCTTGCCACATGTTTTGCTTTATTGATTGTGGAAGGTGACTAGAGCAAATTGTTCTTGATGATTGACTAAATTTGTTATAAAAATAGACCGTTGTCTTTCTTCCTGCGATAAGAGAGAGTAAGCTTTCGAAATGTTAGGTAATGGATTCATAAGGAGTATTTGACTCTTAACAGTACTATAAGATTCATTAAGACCCATAAGAAATTGAATCAAGTGGTCTCTCTGTTGGAGATTATTAGTCTCGTGTATGTTGCCATAAGTGAATGATGGATAACTGTTGTAAGTTGAGAGTTCATCCTATAAGCCCTTAAGAGTAGTGTAGTATGTAGTGATGAAGTCATTCTTTTACACATGATTGACTATGCTTCTTTGTATTTCAGATATTCATAGAGCATTTTCTTGTGAAAATCTTTCATGGAGATCAATCCAAACTTCATAGGAAGTCTTCATATAGATGACACTGTTAGCTATTTCTCTGATACGACATTGAGAATCCATGAAAATATCATGTTGTTACAATGATTTGAATGGGAAAAGAAATGAGAGTTGGCAGGTGGTTTGTTAATTGTGCCATTGACAAACCCTAGTTTATTCTTTGCTTCTAAAGCCATAATGATTGCTCTACACCAGGTCGAATAATTATCCCCATTCAATTGCTGGGTACCCAACATAGCTCCTAGATTGTCAAAGTGACGTATGTAGTATGGTGAGGAGGGATCAAGTTCGATAGTAATGGATACATCGGAGTTAACACTATTAATGATAGAATTTTCTGAATTGTTTATTGTAACACCTCACTCCTGCAAGACCCGAACCCGACATGGATGAGTGATATCCGAGTTCGTGCCCCGCGAGGGTGGCGTGCTAGATCACTTAGTCGGTCAAAAACTCAGTATAATTTTTTTTCTTTCAAGCGTACGTGAAAATCAGTAATCGAAAATTTGGGCCCACTTTTATTCAGAAACATTTTCATTTACAAGAGTTACCAACATTTTTCAAATATCAAAATTTCGTTAATCACTAGGGCGTATTCCAAAAACAAAACATATTATACTTTGATCAATCTCTTTTGCAAAACCTTTTTCTAATTGGAAAATTATACACAACAAATATATTCAAATACACAAAATACAATAATTTGCAAAAAATACAATTCAGTACAAAAATAAAGAAATACACTACAGACGCAAACTGATCCCGACCTCTATCTTTCCCTTGCATATAGTAATTATCCCGTTTGCCTAACAGGGTATTCTTCTGAGTCCTGAAAAATATTTGCAAATTTTGAATGAGTTTTGCGAATTCAATGAGTGACCATCATCTATGGCTCACCCAGTCATATAACACATAATCACATTCACAACATTTCACACTTCATATTTAATATATATAATCACTCATATTATGCATATGCTATGTGCATGAGACCCACTTTTCATTTGTTTTTTTGTTGTGACCGAGTGCCAAAACTGTCCCATATAGGGCTCATTAATAACTGTCCCTTATCCGCTTTGGGGATACAGGGCTCATTAAACGTTGAGCCTAAGGCTCTGATTCACTTTTGAGCTCGAAGCTCATTTTCACTCGTTGAGCTTTAAGTTCCAATTGTTGGCTACTCTGGTCACAACAGCCATTATATTTCATACATTCATGCAATGGAATGCATCAATCACATTTTCATGTTCCCATTCACTCACTTTCACATGTCATCGGACCGTAGTCTGGCATTCAACATTAGAGTTGAGTATCACTTTTCATTTACATGCAAATGCACTTTTAGAACATATTTAACAATCCAATTATGTACACTTAGTTCATCCAATTCACATTTAATGAGAACTTCAATATTTCATTCATACATCACATTCATCGGACCTTTTGTCTAGAAACCAACACAATCATTTACATTCACATAATAATTCAATAGTCAATTAATACAAAATTCAAACAACAAACAATAAAGTGAGACCATCTTGGTCTACTCACAGTACGCTCCAAATTAGCATTTGCTTCCAAATTCTGGGAATGCCTGAATGTGGACTTTTAACCTACACAACTCATTTATGCAATACATACATTGCACACACATTAATAATTTTGCACAATTGTAAGCATTCATTTATGCATGTGTGTGTATATGGAATATGTACGATGCATGTTCATGACAATCCCAAGTATATTATCAAATTTCCCACTTGTAACATTATCATTTTTTTCCGCATCAATTGTTTTCATAACAACTCATTTCTCGTTCATTTCCACTAAATACACTTTACCTCTCTTTTTGAATCATAACTTTAATCATATGGACCACTTCATCTCCATTAAACACATGTATTTGGTACTTTAATACCAAAAATTTACTCATTAATGTTATTTCATCATTACATGATCACACATCATCAAAACTCTCATTTCTTCTTATAAATTCTCCAAAATTCTAGACCTTCGGGTCTACTGTTCACGTTCAATTAGAAAGTGAAACTGATGTAACTCGGTCATACTCTCTTCTAGAAAAGTGTTCCCCTATGTCTTATCTTTCCATTGATACTAAAATCACTCACTTTGGTTTGGTAATTTGGAAGATATACCTCAAATATTTTCGGTTTGTTCACATTCAAAAACAGTATACTATGTACAACGTCTATCTAGAAATTCAACATTTTAGGGACAGAATCATAATTTGACCTTTTCATATGATTTGTAGCTCTATTTCTCTAGTTTATGTCAAATCAAAAATCATCTCATTTGGAATCCTATAGGTCTAGATATAATCAAACTGAAGTATGGTCAGTGAAAGAACACCAGTTCACATTATTCAAGAGCACACTTACTGTACCCATCCTACATTTTTCACTCAGTCTTTCTCAATTCATTTTAGAATACTACCAATTTGCATGGAGAGGTAGAAAAATGTCTTACGAATCCAATGGTTTAAGAATCAAGTCATTTGGAGGTCAGACGAAGAAGTTATAGTCAAAAAACTATCGGATGTTCATCAGCCTTTCAAAACTTCAAAGTCGCTATCGTGCAATTGCACGATAGCGATTTTTGCTATCAAATCTCCAAAGTCGCCGTCGTGCTTTTTAACGACAGTGCTTTTTTTTCTAACCCTAAAATTCGCTATCGTGCTTTGCACTACGGTGCTTTTTGGCCTAAAATCTTAAGAGTCGCCGTAGTGCTATTGCACTACGGTGCTTTTCCACTTCTTCTTCTTCACCGACATCTCAACTTCTAAACCCCATAACTTTTGATCCAGAACTCAAAATTTAACAAACTTCATATAAATGGAAAGATAAAATAAAGATATACAACTTCCATGAAGACCATTTTATCAAAATCAGTCTAGATCAGTACAAAAAAATCATGGAATTTTCGGATCAAAATTTCAACACTGTCACTATTCATTCCCAGAAAATTTTCAGACTTCCATTTGTTCAAAATCTAACACTTCTATTTTATTCTAGTATTTCCACTCCATTTCATTAAACTCATTCACCATAAATTCATACCACTCCAAAATATACAAGCTTAATAAAAAAAGCCATCAAAAGCCAAAAATTCATATCAACTTATTCATGCTATGTTACTTTACTGCATTGTCAACTTTCATTCTCAATCACTATTCTCCCTCTCAACTTCTATTTAAACACTCATTCCCATCTTAAACCGTCATTTTACAACCATTCTTCAACTCAAAATCCATTTTCTTGATCATCTCTAAAGAATTCACCAACTCATGTACAACACATATATATATTCATACATGCATAGTAAGGAAACAGAAAACAGAGTATACCACCTTTATATATTTTCATTTCCTACACTCATCTTAAACACCATTTCATTGCTATTTCTAACTCCAAAAACAATTTCCACAACATCAGATCACTAAAAATCCATCAAAGATTAAATAATACTATAATCAAAATTTTCACTCCACCAACACAGTATTCATGAATATATACACGTAAATGCCATATTATGCATGAGCATGAAATGCTTTTCTAAGCTCTCTTTGATCACTCATATTTACTATTCTAACCTTCTCGCAGGTAACGGGATGTTACATTCATGGTTGAGATAGAGAAATAATTCAAGAGGATAGTCTATTATAAAAAATAAGAAAAACCAGATAGGTGACGGAGTGAGACGGAGGAGAATGGATGACTCCACTATCTCGAGACTAGATCAATAGGGGTCGATAATTACTTTCTCTACAGAATGAAGAATCTATATTGCCAAAGATTGAAGAAGTTGGGGCCTGATTTGGTGGTAAAACTAAGCTATTTGGGTTTGAATGACGATAGGAAATGAGTTTTTCTTGGTAAATAAATGGACTGGGCAATTGAGTGATTAGTGGGAAGTGCATGACTTTGTATCGTAGCTGGAAAAAAAAAAAAGAGAGACCAAAGCAATAGCCGAAGGACAAGAGCTGCTATAAGGAAAATATTCGAAGAATAAGAGTTGTTATAAGAGGACAACTAGATGAGCTACAAAGAGTAGACCAAAATTTTAAAATGGCTTTGATACCATATTAAAATAGGTAAGGTTGTTATACTTCTCTTATTCACAAAACCCAAATATATACAACTTGTTGCAATGGTAAAAGCTAAACTATGGATATGGAAAGAACAAGTTAGTCAAATATACTATATACAACTAAAGACATGCAGGATATGTACAACTACATGTATAACTAACATTTTTAAGTGTTTATTCTTACCGAAATCCCAAAACTCTCTTAATGGCCCTTGAAAACCTAATCGTGCCATCCAATCATAGACAATGCACCTCTATATTTTGCTTTACACGTTACCTATTTCACACTTTCATTTTACATGTTTTCTATTGCTACTCTATTTCTAGGAGCTGATTTCTATTGCTATTTTATCAACTCATCAATATGCTCCAACAAGACCAGAGTAGACCCAGGTCCTTTCTTTCGTTACTAAGTATATCATTTGACCTCTTTCTATTCCAATCCAAGAAACAAAACCAATCCATATTCTCTATTCATCTAAGTATCTGTTCATCAAGCTCAAGGAGAAAGGATTTCTCATCAGACTATGAGCTCATTTCACAGGGTTACTATCGGTGATGTTGCTGGAATTAGCCTTAACGTTTTTGGTTTTAAGTGAGGGTCATAGAGGAGCAACCAAAGTCACAGTGTACAAAAAGAGCGTTTCATACATTTGGGTTTGGAAAATATCATGCCGCCCTCTGTCGTGGTATTCGGGGTTGTTTTCCACCATTAATACTTTCACCTTATTGTGAACGATTGTACCACTAATTATATCACTACAACTATACATGACAATAGTTATTAAATAGACAATAATCAATAGAATTAAACAAAAGTGAAAGAGCCCTCCTTTTATAACTTAAGGAGACTCTCTCATCTTCACAATTTTCCAATATGAGATATTAAATGTCATTAAGTCAACAATTTTTTACTTTGACATATTCCCCAATCTTTATCCTCTCACAAATAAAACTATATTTGTTAGTGTCTCCAATTGCTATCAAATTCTCAAAATGTTAATCAAGTCCAAACAATGTTTGAACTAGATTGCAGTCACCACTTTTGTCATCATATCTTCAGGATTTTTAAAGGTCAAGATTTTATGGAGTATTATTCCATCATCTTTTGGAATCCCTTGTATAAAATGGAGGTGAACATCGATGTGCTTTGTCCTTGCATGATAAACTTGGTTCTTTGCTAAATGAATAGCACTCTGGGTTACACCAAGGCGACCCTTTGTTGCTGTATCTTTTTATATTATATTCTGAGACTCTAACGGCCATGCTTAATTTTTTTTAGGATACAGGTCAACTGCATGGCTACAAAATTGCAAAAAGTGCTCCTCCAATCAGTCATTTGTTCTTTGCAGACGATGCTTTGTATTTCTTCAAAGCACCTTTCAGGGAAGCAAAAGTGCTTCAGTCTTGCCTAGACATGTATTAGAGGGCTTCAGGCCAGCTTGTGAACCTCTCTAAGTCGGAGATGGTGTTTTCTCGAAATACTCCCCAAGTAGTGAAAGATGAAATTCGACAGCTACTACAGATCCGGGAAGTTTCAGGTTTCTCTAAATACTTAGGCCTTCTGACTGTCATTGGCAAATCAAAAAAGGAGGTGTTTCAATTTGTTGTTGATAAGGTTTGGAGACACTTATAGGGATGGCAACGCAAGCTTTTAAGCCAAGCAGGGAAAGAAATCTTGCTAAAAACTGTCATCCAAGCTATTCCGAATTACTTAATGCAACTGTTTCTTTTGCCCATCAGTACGCTTGATAAAATAGAGAAACTAATGAATCGATTTTGGTGGCAACATTCCGATTCAAAAGGACCAGCTATTTATTGGTCCTCTTAGGAAAATATGGCTCAACCGAAGCAACAGGGTGGCTTAGGATTTAGGCAACTACAGGACTTCAGTTTAGCACTGGTGGTGAAACAGTGGTGGAGGTTGCTTAGTAGACCTTCTTCATTGGTGACAAGAATTTATAAGGCTCGCTACTTTCCTAAATGTAGTTTCCTAGACACCACAGATGGCTCGAACCCCAGCTGTACGTGGCGGAGTTTCATTAAAGCACAAGACATCCTCAGAGCAGGTAGCTTATATAGAGTTGGCTGGGGCACTGTGATCTCAGTTTTCGATGACCCATGGATTCCCTCTCTCCCTGGTTTCCGACTTCACTCGACAAACACAACAGGTAGGGAGCAACTCACTGTTGCTGAGCTTCGCAGTGAGAATGGATGGCAGTGGGACTCGGTGAAGCTTGACTTATTCCTGTCCACTGAGGAGGTAGTTATTGTTAAGAAAATCCCTTGTTTCAGACATGATTGTGATGACATTTGGACTTGGTTGGACAATAAAAGTGGCCTCTATACTGTTAAAAGTGGCTATCGATTGCAGATGTGACGACTTCATGTTAATCAGTCCTTCTTGACTCTACCATGGCGCTGGTTATAGATATTAGATTTACCAAAGAAGATTCTCAACTTTTATGGCGTTGCCTTCGTGGTTTTTTGTCGGTGAAAGAACAGTTGCGTTATCGACGTATTGGCATTGATGAGGTTTGTCCTTCATGTCCCCAGCAAGTCGAAACAATTTGCCATATATTATTTGATTGTGTCTCTGCCAGGGTCGTATGGTGTAGGAGCGGATTGCCGGTTAGTTTTAATGTGCATTCTATCCAATAGTGGCTGCAAGACGTTCTGCCATTTTGGACAATGGAGCAATAGCAGAGAGGTGTGGCGATTATGTGGGAGATTTGGTGATCCAGAAATGAATTTATTTAGCACCAGCGATGTCCCTTTGCTACTGCAATTTGTACTGTCGCTAACCGTTTTGTTTCAGAGTGGAAGACAACAGTGGAGGCAAGGAAATTTGGTGTTTTCCCTACTTTAGAGTTGTCCCATTGAAATGGGAGTTGCCTACCGAAGGTACTCTGAAATTAAATGTGGATTCCATGTTTCAACATGACTCTAGTGCCGCAGGTGCGGGATGGATCCTCCGCGATCATCTGGGCTGTTGCGTAGGTGGTGGTATGTGCAATAGTGGAGTGGTTGCAAACCCAGTTATTGCAGAGGCAGTTGGTTTGCAGGAGGCGCTTAGTTGGTTG
Organism: Erythroxylum guanchezii; assembly: GCA_025629825.1. NCBI lineage: Eukaryota > Viridiplantae > Streptophyta > Magnoliopsida > Malpighiales > Erythroxylaceae > Erythroxylum > Erythroxylum guanchezii. The sequence continues at coordinate 14,379 of JAOTAX010116598.1, read as the reverse complement.
AAGGGAACCGTTGCCGAAAAATGAATTGACATTGAATTAGATTGCCTGGAATTGATTGCAGCAATTCGAGGAAAACAAAATGGCTCTTATCTTGGTGGTTTGGTTTCCAATATTAAAAGCTTATTAGATCAATTTTGATCTATAGTTGTTTCTCATGTTAAGAGGTCAGCGAATCAAGTTGCCCATATGTTAGCCTTGGCATCTGGTTCTATTTCTGGCTCTTACTGTTGGCGTTTTGTTCCCCCTGACTTCAATTCTGCTGTAATGACGTTTAATCTCATTGAATACTACCCATTAATATTTTAAAAAAAAACTATTGCAATGTACTTTTACATGCCTCTGTCTAATTCCCAGTTCATCAAGCAAACCTTGAAGCCAAATCGCTTCCTTAACAGCCTTTGAAACTGTCATATACTCTGCTTCTGTAGTAAATAAAGTCACTGTTGACTATAAGGTAGACTTTCAACTAACTAGTCCCTTAGCAAGAGTAAACACATAACCAGTGGTTAATTGACGTTTATCTAGATCACCAGTATAGTTGGAATTACAATATCCAACTAAGTAATATCTACCTTTCTCATCCTACTCAAACAATAACCCAATTTCTATGATGTTCAGAATGTACCGTAGAATCCATTTCACAGCTTACCAATGCTCCTTGCCTGGAGCATGCATATACCTACTCATAATTCCTACTACTCGTGAACTGTCGGGCCTTTTATACACTATAGCATACATCAAACTATTAATCGCATTTGCATATGGTACTTTTGTCATGTACTCTCCTTCTGCATCTTTCTTTGGAAGTAAGGATGCACTGAGCTTTATATGAAGAGCAAGCAGTGTACTAATAAGTTTTGACTTTTCATTCATGTCAAAACGTTATAGTACCTTCCTTTTTCAAATATTGCTTTGAGTTAAACACAGCCTCTCTAACTTTCTTTCTTTGCTTATCTCCATGCCGAAAATCTTTTTGGCTTTACCCAGATCCTTCATTTCAAACTCCTAATTTAACTGAATCTTCAATCTCTCAATTTCTCTTAGATTCTTTGAAACCATCAGCATATCGTCAATGTACAAAAGAAGATAGATGTAGGATCTATCTTGTAGCTTGTGTAAATACACACAGTGATCATATTTGTTTCTTATGTCCCTTTGCCTCATCATGACCTTGTCAAATCGTTTATACCACTGCCTGGAGGATTGTTTCAATCCGTACAATGATTTCTCTAATCTACATACCATATTATCCTTGTTAGTTAATAACCTTCAATCCTTCTGGCTGAGTCATATAGATTTCCTCTTCCAAATCTTCATGTAAAAATGCAGTTTTTACATTCAACTGCACTAGCTCCAATTCCAATTATGCTACCAAGGCCAATAGAACTCTAATGAAGAAATGTTTCACAATTAGAGAAAAGAATTTATTATAATTAATTCCCTCCATCTGAGAGTAGCTTTTAGCCACCAGTCTTGCCTTATAACGAACATCATTCTTTTCAGGAAATACTTCTTTCTTTGCATAAACCCATTTGCATCCAACTGTCTTCTTTCCCTCTAGTAGACTAGCTAGCCTCCATGTTTGAGTCTGGTGAAGGAACTGCATTTCTTCATTCATGGCTGTCCACCACTTATCTTCTTTAAAACTTTGGATTGCTTCATGATAACTGATAGGAGTTTCATCATTTGTAATTAGATGTATAAGACACCATGCCATCAAATCGAGCAGGTCTTTGGATTCTTCGTTTTTGCCTACTTAATGTAATTGATTCATGTTGTTGTTGTAGAGGTTCTTGAGATTGAACCTCTTCTTCATTCGACTCCTCTTCTACTATAGGAGTGTCTCCATCTACGTCATCATTTCTTGCTGGGTTTATAATCCTTCTTTCAAACTCCACCAATTTTGGAACACACTCCACTTGCTGTGGAGTACCACCAGTCTATTGACCACCTTTAGTTGTCACCTTTTTCAAAATGGGAGATTTATCAAAGGTGACATTTCTGCTAAATATTATCTTCCTCGCCTCTAGACACCAAAGATATATCCTTTCACACCAGAAGTGACTCCCATAAAAATTGATTTCTTTGCTATAGGATCCAACTTTGATTCCTTAACGTGGTAGTATGTAGTGGAACCAAACATACGTAAGGAATCACAATCTATAGCAGGTTTCCTAGACCATACTTCCAAAGGCGTCTCGCCACTAATAACAATTAATGGTAAGCGATTTATGAGGTGACTTGCATATGATACAACCTCAACCAGACAACATACACCAAACTTTCTCTAACAATGTCCGATTCATGCATTCTATCACCCTATTTTGTTGTGGTGTATTTCTAACTATGAAGTGTCGTTTACTTCTTCTTCGCAGACTTTCATAAATGGATCACTTTTATATTGTCCTTAATTATCTGCTTGGATGTCCGGAGTTGTTTGATCTCCATCATTTTCTTTCAAGTGAGGAAGACTCCCAAAACTTCATCTTTTGTCTTTATTGTATACACCCATATTCTTATAGAGAAATCATCAACAAAGGTCATATAGTATTGTTTTCCTCTCATAGAAACTGTTTCGGAAGGTCCCCACACATCAGACTGTATCATGGATTGCATTGCTGAATTTCACTCTTGTCTACTTTCCTTTAACACAATGCTCATAGAAATCTAATTCACAGGACCAAACTCCTTTCAATAATCCTTGATTTACTAAAATCTTCAAGAATTTTTCACCTGCATGTCCCAAACGCATATTCCATAAGTTGATTGCTTCTAGCTTTTGATAATCACTAGAAGCTACTGTTGTTGTTCCAATAACTGCATTTCCTTGGTAGTAATACAATTTATAGTTCCTTCGAATTACTTTCATCACCAAAAGTGCACCAGAGATTACTTTTATTACTCCATTTGTTGTATTTACAGTGTAGCCTTTTGATTCTAGGACTCCCACAGAAATGAGATTCTTTGTCAAATTTGGCACGTATCTAATATCCCTCAGAATCTTGGTTGTCCAGCGTGATTCCTCAAGCAAATTGAACCAATCCCATTTATGGTGTAGGGATTGTCATTTGCTATGTAGATAACTCCACCTTCTAGCTCTCCAAAATCAAAGAACTAATCCCGATTGGGACACATATAATGGCTACAACCTGAATCTAGCAACCATGGACTAAAATGCCTTATTGAGGATGTAACAACCAATGAAAGATTTGAGTCTGCATCATCACACTCGGCAACATTCTAATCTACAATATCTTTTCCTTTATTCTTCAGCTTTGGACAATCCTTTTTGCAGTGCCCAATCTCCCAACAAAAGGCACATTCATCTTTATTTGGTCTGGATTTTGATCTCCCTTTCTTTCCCTTTTTTCGGCTTTATGAATGACCTATGACTACCAATGCTTCTGCTGCTCTAAATGTACTTGCTTCTTGTCTTTCTTCCACAACTCATAACTGTACAAGGTAGCACAAACTTCACTCAGAGAAACCTTAACTTTTCTATAGAGTAGAGTAGTTTCAAGGAACTCAAATTCCTTTGGAAGAGATCCTAATAACATCAAAGCCAGATTTTCATCTTCAAACGTCACATCCAAATTCATTACATTAGCTACCAACTGGTTAAAGTTTATGATGTGATCATTCATAGTGGTGCTAGGAACATAAGTGAAGCAAAATATTCTTTTCTTCATGTAATGCTTGTTTTTACTACTTTTCTTCAAAAATGTTTCCTCCAATGCTTTCCACAATTTACTTACAGAATTTTCCTTACAGAATGGATATCTTTGTTCTCTAGACAGACACGATCGAATTGTACCACATATCAGATGATTGATAGTCTTCCATTCTTTCTTGTCCATCTCTTTTAGTTTCTCTTCTGCAATGGCAATATCTAAACCTTGTTGAAAGAGAGTGTCTAGAACTTCACTTTGTCACATGTCGAAATGACCTGTTCCGTAAAAAATTACTACTAATCTTGCATTTGACACAACAGTCCTTACCAGAATGAATGATGTAGAAACTGTCGATGTGGTTGGAGCGGTCGTATCTTTGATTTCTTCCATCTCTGCTTCAACTTCTATTCAATAACCTTCAATGTAGAATGTCAATAATATAAGGAAACTCTTTTTTTGGTGTGGAAGATTAGAATAAGTTGCAACCACAGAGCATACTCAGAAAACCTTGGCTCTAATACCAATTTTTGTGGAATTCAGACTGTTTTTCACCAATAATACCTTCACCTTATTGCACAAGTGAATAGTGAGTGAACGATTGCACCACTAATTACACTAGGTCAATTTTTTAGGAGTCAATGCAACACATTGGTCAACTTAAATACCCCTCCTTAGAATTTTCTTAGACATGTAATTAATAGCACAATATGTCACTACAACTATACCGAAAAATAGCTATTCAATAGACAATAATAAATAGAACATCCAAAACAAGAACACAAAAAGTTTATGAGGTTCAGACTTGCCTACTCCTTAGTCACCACCAAAATACTCCACTATTTTGAAGAGAAGAGTTACAAACAAGGGAGAAACAAACAAAGTCTTATGGAGGAAAACTTGTTTGTTTTGGGATTATTAAACAAAGGTAAAGGAACCCTCTTTTTATAAATTAAGGATACTCTCCCATCTTCACAAATTTCCAATATAGGATATCAAATATGTCATTAAGTCAACACCCTTTTGATCAACTTCATTTATATTGTTCACTTGAAGTTGTAGCTGAACATAGATATCACCGACAATGCCAAAATAACTGTTAGAGGTTCAAATGTAGTTAATATGGGTGCTAATACAGACTTCGATGCCATCTAAAATGCAAATTCATCTACTGTAATAGTTGTTTCCTTTGCAAGATCATTTCTTGATATTTTAAATTTTGAAATATTTGATGGCAATAATTTCAAAAGATTACAAGAGAAGATTTTCTCAATTTTGGATATGCAAGGCATAGCATTTGGCTTGACAGGACCAAAACTTGTTGCTGAAATTTTATATGGAAAAAAACTTAAACATTGGATTCGTAACAATAAAGTATGTCTGTCCACAATTATGCATACCTTATCTTATAAATTGTTTGATGTTTGTTGTTTTACAAAGTAGCAAAGGAGATATGGGAATCAATGATTGTTAAGCGCATGGTTGAAGATGTAGGAAAGCAAAAGTTCACAATTGGCAAATTTTATTGTTGGGAGATGACAAGTGACAAAGACATCAAATATCAAATTAATGAATACCATAATCTTTTGGAGGATCTTAAAGCTGAAAGCATAAATTTATAAGAAGAATTTATTAGGAGCCTATTAATTTAAAAGTTGCCTTGGTCTTAGAATGACTACAAATAACAATTAAAGCATAAACACTGGCAGTTGTCACTACCAGATCTTATTATGCACATAATTATCAAAGAAACAAATCGTAAGGAGTTTAAAGCAGCCAAAGAAAAGGAGATATCTTTAAAAGTAAACTTGTCACAAAGTAATTCGAATTCTTAAAAAAAATCATGTAAATAAAAATAAGAATAATAGCCTTAGATCTATTTTCAAGCCTAAAGTGAATAATCCTAACTTCAAAAAGAAAGGCTCTTGCTTTGTTTATGAAAAGCTAGGTCATTATGCACCTCAATGTAGGAAATTAGTGAGAAATGACAATCATGTTAAACCAAATATGAATTTGATTGAAGCTAATAACGAAATTATAACTTTTGTTATTTCTTAAGTTAATGTTATGGTTAATGTGAATGATTAGGTGGTAGAATTTGGTGCTAAAAGGCATATTTATGCCAAAAAAAATTCTTTTGCCATCTATTCTCCACAAAGGAAGGGGAAGAAACAGTTTATCTTGGAGACTCTCAAACTACAACAGTTCATTGGTAAAGGCAAAGTCCTTCTAAAACTCACATATGGAAAGACCTTTAAGTTGAATGCGTACTTTATTTACTAACTATTAGAGTTAATATAAGTTTTGTATACTTATTAGAAAAAGTTAGGGCCAGAGTCTCATTTGAATATGATAAGTTTGTTATGACAAAAAAATGATATATTTGTAGGGAAATATTACTTTAATCAAAGATTGTTTGTATGGAGTGTTTTTTAGGTTATTAATGAAAATAATGCATGTTCTTCTGCTTACTTGATTGATTCTTTTGATTTATGGCATGCTAGATTAAGTTATGTTAAATTTTCTTATCTCAAGGATATGTAACCTCTTAGCCTTATTTATGCTAATGTTAATGCATGTATAGATAAATGTGGTACATATGCTTAAACAAAAATAACTAAGAAATCTTGTGCCTATGTTAATAGAGAATCTGAATTATTAAGTTTAATTCATACTAATCTTGGTGATCTAAAACAAACTTTATCTAGAGGTGGTAAGAAATATTACATTAACATTTATAAATGATTTTTCTAGATATACTAAAGTGTATTTGTTAAGAAATAAAGATGAGATTTTTAATATGTTTTTATTGTATAAAGTTGAGGAAGAAAATAAGGACATAAAAAGAGTTCAATCAGATAAAGGAGGTGAATATTTTTTTATAACTATTATGAAAAGGAAAGAATAATCCATGGAATTAATCCCCCTTATTTTCTTAAATCAAATGGTGTAACAGGAAGGAAAAATAAAAATTTAAAAGAAATGATGACTGCTTTGCTTGTTAGTTATTTTGCTCCTAATAATCTACAAGGTGAAGCTATTTTGTCCGAATGTTATTTACAAAATAGAATTCCTTACAAGAGAACTGGTAAGACACCATATAAGTTATAAAGAGGTTATCCTCCTAATTTCGAAATATTTAAAAGTGTAGGGGTATCATACTAAGGTGATGTTGCCTGATCTTAAGAAAAGGAAAATAAGCTCAAAAACTTCTGATTGTATGTTTATTGGTTATGCTAATAATAGTGTTCCTTATAAATTTCTTTTTTTTTGAAAGTGATATCCTCGATAGTAAGACTATCATTGAGACAAAGAGCGCAAAATTTTTTGAACATATTTTCCACTTTTTGAGAAAACTTCTTATGCTCCTACTATTAATATTGATTATAAAAACTCTAATGAGTTGTTGAGGAGCAAAAGAGCAAGAAAAGAATGATATTTTGAAAATGATTTTTACACTTATCTTGTTAAAAATGATCCTTTATCATTTCTAATGCAATTTCTTCTTTGACTTGCCTTTTAGGAAAGAAGCCACTAAAAATGAGATTGAATCTATTTTACAAAACAAAACTTAGGATTTGGTAGATTTACGACAGGTGTTAAACCTATTGGTTGCAAATGAATTTTCAAAAGGAAATTTAAACTTGATGGTTCTAGTGATAAATACAAAGTTTGCTTGGTTGCTAAACGTTTTACTTAAAAACATAATCTTGATTATTTTAATACTTAAGAACCTATAACTAGAATTTCATCAATTTATATTTTGATTACTTTAGCTTCTATCCATAATTTATTTATTCACCAAATGGATGCCAAAAATGCATTTTAAAATGGTGATTTAAATGAAGAAGTTTACATGGTTCAACATGAAGGTTGTGTTTTACATGGGTTTGAAAACAAAGTTTGTAGATTGCGAAAATCTTTGTATGATCTTAAACAAACTCCTAAGTAGTGACATGAAAAATTTGATCAAGTTCTATTAAGTGAAGGTTTCTCGTCTATTAAAGTGGATAAATGCGTATACTAAAGTTATTGATGGAAAATGTGTGACCATCAATTTATATATGGATAACTTGCTTATTTTTGGCACTAGTATTAATGTTGTACATGGTACTGAAAACTTCTTAGTTTTACATTTTGGTATGAAAGATATGGATAAAGCAAGTATTATCTTGGTTGTTAAAATCACGAGGAATAAATCTAGTATAATGTTATCACAAGAACATTATGTTGAGAAACTTCTTAAGAAGCTCAATTATTTTGATGCGAGACTAGTTTGTACTCCTTATGATGCTAATACTCAATTGATTAAAAAAAAGTGATTTTGTGGCTCAGTTTGAGTATGCTCAGATTATTAGCAGTCTAGTGCATTTAATGAATTGTAGACAATCTGATATAACTTATCTTGTATGCAGACTGAGTAGGTATACTCATAATCCCAACTGTGATCATTGGGCTACTTTAGTTAGACTAACGAAATATTTGAGAGGTACCATTAATTATGGTATTTTATACAGTGTATTTCTTGCTATATGCCTAAAATGTTGCTAACTAGATCTTTGATTCAAATGAGATAAAATCTACTAATGGATATATATTTACTCTTGTTGGAGGTGCTGTAACTTAGAAGTCAATTAAACAGACTATTATTGCCAAGTCAACAAATGGAATCAGAATTTATGGCCTTAAGGTTGGCCAAAAATATGGCAGAATGGTTAAGAAACTTATTAGAAAATATTCCTTTAGGAATAAAACCAACATCTTTCGTGTTTATGCTTTGCAAAAAAATAAAAATTTTAATGAAAAATAGACACATTCGTTTAAGATATGAAGTGTTAAAGCAGCTACCTAAAGTGGAGTTATATCCATTGATTATGTAAATTCATAAATGAAATTGGTTGATCCTATGACTAAACCATTAGGAAAGAAACAAATGTTTGAAACATTAAGGGGAATGGGACTATGCCAATTTAAGTTATCAACAATGAAGGTAACCCAACCTATGTGAATGGTGATCCCATGAATTAGGTTCATATAGGTAATAACAAAGTCATTAATTGATTTTGAAAGGCACTATCATATATTTGCGTCCGTCATATGATATGTGATTAGTGCTAAACTGCAACTTAAATGAGGATGAGCTAAGCTTTTAATGAACCCCATATCCCTTTATGGGTGGTATATTTGGCTATGGTATACACTTAATAGAATCACCTATACAAGGGTGGAATGGAGTCGTTCCTATAAGAATTTGGCTAATCTCTAAATCACCCATAAATAATCAGGAGCATGCATGGCCTACTAGCACAAACACATGATATGGTGAGGGTGTAATATGACTAATAAGTACTACAATTTACAATATAGGATTTCGGTTCATAGGAACTTAAAGTTTCACGATAGTTTTGTGAGTTGTGGCTTATTAGGTTCATTATATAGTTCATAGTCCATACGACACCAAATTTGAGTTATTGCACCCTAATTTTTAATCTAACAATACTTAATTATTCCTTTATATATATTCTTTTAAAATAAGTAGGGGATTGTTGTGAAATTAGTTTGTTACTTCAAAAGTATATCTTATTTAGATAAACCTACTTTTTACTTATTCTAAACCTAATTATACTTATCCAGAAAACAAGTGTTTAATATTAACTTAAATTCTATATTAAGATTATAAATTTATTTTTTATCTTTTCAATGTTAGTGTGTAGACCTTCATAATTGTTGAATATAAGTAATATGTTAAAGAGAGAAATTATAAACACAGGAACAACCAGGAAATCCAAAAGAAACTAAGGAAAGGAGAGATATCAAAACTTGAAATTAGGCTTTCATAGATTTGGAAATTAATAATTCTACTTCAATTTAGTTAATTAGGATTTTTCATACAATTAATAATAATTAATATTCACATTCAATTAATATACAAAATAATTAAATTAATTAAAAACTATAATTAAAATTTTAAAATAAGTTATACAAGCCCTATTATGCTACATGTCATACACGTGGAAATAAGGCCTACTTACTGATTAAAAATCTTAAATAGACTTTATTTTGTTTAATTTTGAAATAGTAGATTAAATAGTGCTTAAACTTCTAAAAAATTTTCAATTTAGTAACAAACTTTTTAAAATTTTCAATTTTGTGACTAATCTTTTAAAATAAATCAGGTTAAAAGATTATCTTTGATGATGTGATGTGTCCATTAAATGCTACCTAGTTTTTTCTTTATTAGCCATGTCAGCAAAAATAATATTTTGACCTAATTAATATGAATTTTGAAAGGTTAGTTACCAAATTAAAAATTTTAGAAAGTTTTGCACCAAATTAAAAAATCCAAAAATTAGACATTTTTGACTTTGTTATCTATTTACTTTTTTGTCTATTTTAAAAAATATTAAAGTTAAAATTGAATGCTCTAAAGCATTAAAGTTCAAGTTACATTATGATGAAAATAATAGGTTTCAAAATGCACTTTTTTTCCTAAAATGAAACTATAGGATATATTTTTTGACCTTTAAAATTTAGTTGAGAATGTCTAAAACTTGACTCTGTTGGGATACCTACGTAAAACTTAAACAACATATGGCTAATATCTTAATAAACAAGGATATGCATAAGAAAAAAGAAAGCAGAAAGTTTTAATGATAAGTTAGAATAAGATCTAATATTAGGCTAACTAATTATTTTTAAGTCCAATCAATAATTAAGCAACTAAATGATCTTAACTGTTCACTCTGTTATATGATAGATGTACTACATTAAAAAAAATTGGTTCTTTTCCTACTTATTAGGATTTACACTTAACATATGTGAAATAATTCATCAAAAGACGTTTGTAAATAAGAAATGGTTAAATGAGATAAATCAATTTGCTTCAAGAGTTTGTGACATGTCAATTTTATCAAAATTTTCAAGTATGTATTAAATGTTTTATATTATAAAAACTATGTATTCAAGATTATGTGATTAATATTTTGCCTATATAAATTTAAGTTACAAGTGGTGTCAAAGCAAGATTTTTGAACATATAATTTTTTCATTTATGTTCATAAAATTTTTTCTTTATCCCTCTCACCTTGAGCCTTTGTATAAAGGCAAACACATCTACCCTTATACAACAATAACCATTCAAGAGTTTCCTCTTTGTTCCAACTATAGAGTTTACATGCAAAGGGAACCCTAGGCCTTTAGGAGCATAGTCTTATTTTGTTGAAGATCTTTTATCTAGTTTTTAGGATTTTAATGTTTATTCCTTTAGTTCCTTAGTGGGTTTTCATAGTTTTTTAATGGGTCACTATTGTTGACTTCTTATATATCTAATTTACTATTCAACCATTTAAGATGTATTTTTCATAGTCGATGGTTATCTAACAAAAAATGATAACTAGTTATGTGTTTAGATTTATAGGATAAGAGTTTTGTGATTTGCCCTTTATTGTTTTAAAGGTTTGTTTTGTTTTATATTATTTCTTTAAAGAGAAAAGAAACAAAGAAATGGTTGTTACTATAAATTAAAATAAAATAAAGATAAAAATATCAAGGAATTCGTGCAATAAAATGTCAGATCGTTAGGATAATATTTTAATTACATTTCTCAAACTTCCACATTATTATTATTATTTTATAAATGCGTAATATTAAAATAAGACCTATCATTTATGCATAAATTCGTATTTATTGTTTTATATTCACTATAGTGGTAAAACTATGATGATTACTTGCTTGAATAAATAAAATGTTAATTATCCATATTGGTTAATGGAATGCCTATGAGTAAAGTGACTGATTGTTGATTATTATTACATAGCATTATGATTCACCCAAAGGTGAGTTAACTTATTATGCGAGAGAAGATGTATGCATTTAATTAGGAACATTTATTTACTTGTAATTAATTGTCAATGACATTTAAGTTGTGATAGTGTGTTGTAATATCCACCTAAATGGAAACTATATTATGTTTTTAATTATTTATTTTAGATCATAAGTGAAATTGTATATAATATAAGCATTTAAGAATAACTTTTGAAGTTGTTTCTCTTAATTCACAACCTTCATTTGTTATTTTTTTTTCTATGTATGGTCTCAATGTCTTTGAATGGAATGAATAAGTCAATATTTACTTACGTGTTTTGGAACTTGCCTTGATATTATTAGAGGATCAACGTCTTGCTTTTATGGATCTAAGTGGTGGGGATATAATCCATACCACATTACATAGGAACATTCTAATAGATTAAGCCTTACGTTTATATGAATGACTATCATGAACAATATTAAGACAACTATTCTAAAAACCAAATTGTAAGCGAGTACGCGAAGTTCGTGTAATAATGTTTTTATTATGCAAATAAGTCACTTGGTATCCTTATGGCAGAACTCACTATTTTGAAGTATATTGGGTCATAGCGGATACAAGACTATATTATTAAGATAACCAACATCATAGCAAAGCTAAAGACACTAAAAATGATAGTGAATGTCTCTTTTGTGATATAACTCGTTTTAAACTTACTGCCTTTTGAGTATGAATATTTTCAAATTAACTACAACATTATAAAGAAAAAGTGGGATGCTAACAAATTGTTTAGTAAGTTTACTTAAAAAGAAGAAAGATTAAAAATATATATGATTTATTCTATCAATCTAGTGCATGAAAAAGTAAGTAAAGAATTGAAAGTAAAAGTTGACAAGTTTAAGAAGAAGTAGCTTTAATGCTACAAAAGCCAATCAAAAGGAATAAAGGTCAGAAAATGTATATTATGTAAGAAAGTTGGACATACATAAAATGATTGCCTGAAATGTGAGACTTGGTTGAAAAGAAAGGTAAATATTATATTAACATACATTTTGAATCAAAATTAGGTGAAGCTTCTCTTAATTTTTAATGGCTTGATAGTAGTATGAAGGCTGCAGTAAAAGGTATAGAGACTTATCATTTGATCTTAAATTTTAGTCATCAATTAGATATTTTGGAAACTCTTTATGCACCTTTAATTTCTATAAATCTAATTTATGTTTCAAATTTTGATGTTATTAGGTTTAAAGAAAATTTTGGACAAGGTTATATGAATTAAAACTTGATAATAAAATTTTTAAATTTATTCTTTATTGTTCATAGTAATGTTGGAATCAAATGTAGTATGTTGATGAAAATTTTTTCTCCTTCGTTGCATAGACATTTGGGTTATATATCCAAAGAAAGATTGGAAGGATTAGAAAAGAATAACATTCTTTCAATTTTAGATTTTACTAATCTAACTATATATATAGATTGCAATAGATAACAAGACAAATATAATAAGAAAAGAGTCACAAGAGGCACGTAACTTCTTAAGATTATACACACTGATATTTGTGAAACTTTTAATACTCTATATTTTAGTAAAGAAAAGTATTTAATTATCTTTATTGATGACTTATCATAGTATGTTTATGTCTATTTGCTTCAAAAAAATATATCAAATAGTGGATGCTCTTAAGGTAAACATAATTGCGAAAGCTAATTAGACAAAAAGACAAAAATTGTATGATAAGTGGAGTGAATACTATGGAAAATATAATGGTTTAGGATAATGAATAGGTCTATTTGGAAATTTCCTTAAAAGATATAATGTATATGTCTCGTATATTGACACGACCTGCCTTTTGGGCCGTGTTGGCACTAGGGAATGGGTAGGCTTAATGTCACCAAAACCCGTAGTAAGCCTAACTTTTCTATATTCTACTACAAATCCAGCATGATCCATTCATTCGTTTGATTAATCCTTATCCCTGTTTAATTGGTTGTAAGAAGTAAGGATCCAAATCTGCAATTCTCACATACAACATCTACTTATCATCAACCAACATTGTTCTCAATAACATAACATATCCATACATGTTTTATGTACATATGATTATGACAAACCATGGAGCAGCTATAAGCATCTGCGATTTACGTCAATCCAAAAACATTACTTGTCTGATTATCCAAGTGAGTCTTAAAAGGCTTGGATTTCTTTCTCGTACGATCCGTAATCTCCTGAAATGGTGATAGTGAGGTGTGAGTCTACAATGCGACTCAGTGAGATATAAACATACTACCATGCTTGTGAGGCTAGGTAACACAAGGCTGGCTTCACAAGAATGGTTTGTGGCATTCTGAGCATCAATAAATGAACAGGTAGTAATATCAAATGCGGAAATAATATGAGTATCAATAATAAAGCTCAATATGAATTGTTCAAAGAAAACATGAATCTGGTTTCTGAATTCTGAATTCTTTTCTAGGTTCTGGGTTCTTTTCTTTTCTGGGTTCTTTCTGAAATTCTGGTTTCTTTCTGAATTTTGGGTTCTTTCTAAATTCTTAATTCTGAGCTTTCTCATTTCTGAGTTTTGCTTTTTTGAATTTTTAGGAAGAGACAGAGGCATGCTAGTACGGCATATCTACCCTTTTCTGATTCTAGACAAGGTTGGCCTAATCTTGCCCCTAGAGGTCTGCCCTCTCCAGGTAGGACCCGGATCTAACCCATCACCGGCGGGTTATCTATGTGCATATAGTCTGATAATATACCCTATCAGCTGGGTATTTTGTGGACTCATCAATCATGGCTAACAAGGAAAGCATGATTCATCAAAGAATTGCAATCAATAGGTTCAACACAATAAGGGAACCAGAAGATGCAAAGAATCTGAAATCATCTGGTCAATCTGGCATACA
>JAOTAX010116379.1:12605-24144 GCA_025629825.1 Erythroxylum guanchezii | reverse complement strand
CTGTCCGTTAAACGGACTCCCATGTCCGTTTGACGGACACATAATTCTCACACCCTCTTCAAAGCCTCTAAGCTCACATGCACCCAAAATGTAGGGTTCTAACCCTTAGTAGAGGGCGGGATGTTACATTCTCTCTTTTCTGGGTACTTTTCTCTTTGACACAAAAAATATAATAATCATCGCTAATATACGATATAATACAAACTCGTATACGAAGAGAGCTAGAAAGAAATTTAAAAGTTAGAAAGCTTCAAATCAGATTCTAATCATTAGATGTCAAGAGGCAAGACTCAAGAACAATATACTAAAATTTCATCCCGATCAAAGGTTGTTTGGTCATCGATAGAGGTTGGAACAAATTTTCATATGGACCTTTTCTCTCTTCTGGGTACTTTTCTCTTTGGCGCAAAAAATATAATAATCATCACCAATGTATGACATAATACAAACTTGTATACAAAGAGAGCTAGAAAGAAAATTCTAAGTTAGAGAGCTTCAAATCAGATTCTAACTGTTGGATGTCAAGAGACAAGACTCAGGAATAACATACTAAAATTCCAAACCGATCAAAGGTCATTCAGTTATCAAACGAGTTGGAAAAAATTTTAATATGCACTTTCTCTCTCTTCCAGGCGCTTTTCCCTTTTGCACAACAAAATCTAATAATCATCACCCAAATATGACATAAGACAAACTCGTATATAATGAGGGCCAGATAGAAAATACAAAGTTAGAGAGCTTGAAATCAGATTCTAATCATTAGATGTCAAGAGGCAAGTATAAGGAACAACATACTAAAATTTCATCCCGATCAAAGGTCGTTTGTTCATTAATCAAAACTACTGCAAATTTAGAATGTAATTTAGAGAGCTCCAAATTACATTCTAACCGTTGGATATCAATAGGCAAGGTTCAAGAACAACACTAAATTTTCACCCGGATCAGAGGTCGTTTGGTCATTGATCGAGCCTAGAGCAAATTTTGATATGGACTTTCTCTCTCTTCTGGGCACTTTTCTCTTTGGCACAAAAAAAATGTAATAATTATCACCCAAATATGACATAATACAAACTCGTATACAAGGAGGGCTAGAAAGAAAATACTATGTTAGTGAGCTCCAAATCAGATTCTAACCGTTGGATTTCAAGAGGCAAGACTCAGGAACAATATACTAAATTCTCATCCCGATTAGAGGTCGTTTGGTCATCGATTGAGGCTAGAGAAGATTTTGATATGGACTTTCTCTCCCTTCTGTGCACTTTTCTTTTTTGCACAACAGAATCTAATAATCATCAATCAAATATGAAATAATATAAAATCATATACATGTAGGGCTAGATAGAAAATACTAAGTTAGAGAGCTCCAAATCGGATTCTAATCGTTGTATGTCAAGAGGCAAGACTCAGGAACAACATACTAAAATTTCATCCCGATCAAAAGTTGTTTGTTAATCGATCGAGGCTTGAGCAAATTTTTATATGCACTTTCTCTTTTTTCTAGGCACTTTTTTCTTTGCCTTAAAAAAATATAATAATTATCACCAATATATGACACAATCAAACTCGTAAGCAAAGAGAGCCTTAAAGAAATTTCTAAGTTAGAGAGCTTCAAATTAGATTGTAATCATTAGATGTCAAAAGGCTAGACCCTCGAACAACATTCTAAAATTTCATCCCGATCAGAGGTCGTTTGATCATCGATTGAGGGTGGAACAATATTTGATATGCACTTTCTCTCTCTTCTAGGCACTTTTCTTTTTTACACAACAAAATCCAATAATCAACACTTAAATATGACATAATACAAACTCGTATAAAAGGAGGGCTAGACAGAAAATACTTAGAGAGCTCCAAATCATATGCTAGCCATTGGAAGTCAAGAGGCAAGGCTCAGGAACAGCATACTAAAATTTCATCCCGATCAGAGGTCGTTTGGTAATCGATCGAGGTTTGAGCAAATTTTGATATGCACTTTCTTTCTCTTCTAAGCACTTTTCTCTTTGTCACAACAAAAGCTAGTAAATTTCACCCAAATGTCACTTAATACAAACTCGTATATAAGGAGGGCTAGAAAAAAAATAAGTTAGACAGCTCCAAATCAGATTCTAACCGTTAGACGTCAAAACGTAAGAATTAGAAGGAACTTACTAAAATTTCATCCCGATCAGAGGTCATTCGGTAATTGATTGCGGCTGGAGAAAATTTTGAAATGCAATTTCTCTCTCTTCCAGGCACTTTTCTTTTCTGCACAACAAAATCTGGTAATCATCACTCAATTATAACATAATACAAACTTGTATACAAGGAGGGCTAGACAGAAAATGCTAAGATAAAGAGCTTCAAATCAGATTTTAATTGTTGGATATCAAGAGGTAAGACTCAAGAACAACATACTAAAATTTCATCCCCATCAGAGGACATTTGGTCATCGAATGAGGCTAAAACAAATTTTCATATGGACTTTCTCTCTCTTCTGGGCACTTTTATTTTTTGCACAACAAAATCTAATAATCATCACTCAAATATGACATAATACAAGCTCGTATACAAGGAGGGCTAGAAAAAAAAACTTAGTTAGAGAGCTCTAAATAATATTCTAACTGTTGGATGTCAAGAGGCAAGACTCAGGAACAACATACTAAAATTTCATCACGATTAGAGGTCTTTTGGTCATCGATCGAGGCTTGAGCAAATTTTTATAGGCACTTTCAATCTCTTCTAGGCACTTTTTTCTTTGGCACAAAAAATATAATAATTTCCACCAACATATGACATAATACAAACTCATATGCAAAGAGAGCTATAAAGAAAATTCTAAGTTAGAGAGCTTTAAATCAGATTCTAATCGTTAGATGTTGAGAGGTAAGACTCTGGAACATCATACTAAAATATCATCCCGATCAGAGGTCGTTTAATCATCTATTGAGGCTAAAGAAAATTTTGATATGGACTTCCTCTCTCTTCTGGGCACTCTTCTCTTTGGCACCAAAAGAATCTAATAATCTTCACTCAAATATGACATAATATAAACTTGTATACAAGCAGGTCTAGACAGAAAATACTAACTTAGAGAGCTCCAAATCAGATTCTAACCGTTGGATGTCAAGAGGCAAGACTCAGGAACAACATACTAAAAGTTCATCCCGATTAGAGGTCGTTTGGTGATCGATTGAGGCTAGAGAAAATTTTGATTTGCACTTTCTCTCTTCTAGGTACTTTTCTTTTTTGCACAGCAAAATCTAATAATCATCACTCAAATATGACATAATACAAACCCATATACAAGTAGGGCTAGATAGAAAATACTAAGTTATAGAGCTCCATATCAGATTCTAACCGTTTTATGTCAAGAGGCAAGACTCAGCAACAACATACTAAAATTTCATCTCAATCAGAGGTCGTTTGGCAATTGATCGAGGCTTGAGTAAATTTTTATATGCACTTTCTATCTGTTCTGGGCACTTTTTTCTTTGGCACAAAAAAATATAATAATTATCACCAATATATGACATAATACAAACTCGTATGCAAAGAGAGTTGTAAAGAAAATTCTATGTTAGAGAGCTTCAAATTAGATTCTAATCGTTAGTTGTCCAGAAGCAAGAATTTGGAACAACATACTAAAATTTCATCTCGATCAAAAGTCGTTTGATCATCGATTGAGGGTGGAGCAAGTTTTGATATGCACTTTCTCTCTCTTCAGGCCACTTTTCTTTTTTGCACAACAAAATCTAATAATCATCACTCAAATATGACATAATACGAACTCGTATACAAGGAGGGCTAGACAGAAAATACTAAGTTAGGGAGCTTCAAATTAGATTCTAACCATTGGATGTCAAGAGGCAAGACTCAGGAACAACAAACTAAAATTTCATCACGGCCAGTGGTCGGTTGGTAATCGATCGAGGCTTGAGAAAAATTTTGACATACACTTTCTTTCTCTTCTGGGCGCTCCCCATTGGGAGATCAACTAGAGATAAACATAATCTAATAACCATCACCCAAATATGACATAATACAAACTCGTATAGAAGAAAGGCTAGATAGAAACTACTAAGTTAGAGAGCTCCAAATAGATTCTAACCGTTCGATATCAAAAGGCAATACTTAGGAATAACATTCCTGAGCAAATTTTGATATGAACTTCCTCTCTCTTCTGGGCACTTTTCCCTTTAGCACAACAAATTCTAATAGTTATCACCCAAATATGACATAATACAGACTCGTATACAAGGAGGGCTAGACAGAAAAATACTAAGTTAGGAGCTCCAAATTAGATTCTAACTATTAGATCTCAAGAGAATAGTTTTTGGAACAACATATTAAAATTTCATTCCAATCAGAGGTTGTTTAGTCATCAATCGAGAATAAGGCAAATTTTGATATCAACTTTCTCTCTCTTTTGGCACTTTTCTTTTTTGCGCATCAAAATCTAATAATCATCACTCAAATATGACATAATACGAACTCGTATATAAGGAGGGCTAGAAAGAAAATACTAAATTAGGGAGCTCCAAATTAGATTCTAACCGTTGGATGTCAAGAGGCAAGACTCAGGAACAACAAACTAAAATTTCATCCCGGTCAATGGTCGATTGGTAATCGATCGAGGCTTGAGAAAAAATTTTATATACACTTTCTTTCTCTTCTGGGCACTCCCCATTGAGAGATCAACTAGAGATTAACACAATCTAATAACCATCACCCAAATATGACATAATACAAACTCGTATACAAGAAAGGCTAGACAGAAACTACTAAGTTAGAGAGCTCCAAATAGATTCTATCTGTTCGATGTCAAGATGCAATACTTAGGAATAACATTCTAGAGCAAATTTTGATATGAACTTTCTCCCTCTTCTGGGCACTTTTCCGTTTAGCACAACAAATTCTAATAGTTATCACCCAAATATGGCATAATACAAACTCGTATACAAGGATGGCTAGACAGAAAATACTAAGTTAGGAGCTCCAAATTAGATTCTACCTGTTAGATGTCAAGAGACAAGTTTTTGGAACAACATACTAAAATTTCATCCCGATCAGAGGTTGTTTAGTCATTGATCGAGAATAGGGCAAATTTTGATATCAACATTCTCTCTCTTCTGGCACTTTTCTTTTGACACAAAAAAACTAATAATCATCAACCAAATATGACATAATGCAAACTCTTATACAAGGAGAGCTAGACAGAAAATACTAAGTTAGAATGCTCCAAATCAGATTCCAACCGTTGGATGTCAAGAGGCAAGAGGCAACTCTCTAGAACAACCTACTAAAATTTCATCCCGATCAGAGGTCGCTTGGTCATCGATCGAGACTAGAGCAAATTTTGATATGTAATTTCTCTCTCTTCTTACACTTTTTTCTTTGGCACAAAAAATATAATAATCATCACCAATATATGCCATAATACAAACTAGTATACAAAGAGAGCTAGAAATAAAATTCTAAGTTAGAGAGTATCAAATAAGATTCTAACTATTGGATGTTAAGAGTCAAGACTTAGGAACAACATACTAAAATTTCATCCCGATCAGAAGTCATTTGGTAATCTATCGAAGCTTCAACAAATTTTGATATGCATTTTATCTCTCTTTTTACTAGAGATAAACATAATTATAAATGAAGTTCGTTGCCATAACAAAATCTAATAATAATCAACTAAATATGACATAATACAAACTCGTATACAAGAAAAGCTATACAGAAACTACTAATTTAGAGAGCTCCAAATAGATCCCTACCGTTTGATGTCAAGACGCAATACTTAGGAATAACATACAAAAATTTCATACCGATCAGAGGTCGTTTGGTCATCGATCGAGGCTGCAGAAAATTTTAATATGCACTTTCTCTCTCTTCTAGGCACTTTTCCCGTTTGCACAACAAAATCTAATAATTATCACCCAAATATGATATGAAACAAACTCGTACATAAGGAGGATTAGACAGAAAATACTAAGTTAGAGAGTCCAAATTAGATTCTAACCATTAGATGTCAAGAGGCAAGTCTCAGGAACAACATACTAAAATTTCATCCCGATCAGAGGTCGTTCGGTCATTGATTAAAACTAGAGCAAATTTTTATGCGAACTTTCTCTTTCTTCTGGGCACTTTTCTTTTTTGCATAACAAAATCTAATAATTAGCACTAAATATGACATAATACAAACTTGAATACAAGGAGGGCTAAACAGAAAATACTAAGTTATAGAGCTCCAAATCAAATTCTAACCGGTGGATGTCAAAAGGCAAGACTCAGGAACAACATACTAAAATTTCATTCGGATCAAAGGTCGTTTAGTCATCGACCGAGACTAGAGCAAATTTTGATATGAACTTTTTGTCTCTTCTGGGCACTTTTCTCTTTGGCACAAATCAATCTAATAATCATCACTTAAATATGACATAATACAAAATTGTACACAAGTAGGGCTAGATTCTAACCGTTGGATGTTAAGAGGCAAACTTAGGAACAACATACTAAAATTTCATCCCGTTTAGAGGTCATTTGGTCATCAATTCAAGCTGTAGAAAATTTTGATATGGACTTTTCCTTTCTTCTGGGTACTTTTTTTTACACAACAAAATCTAATAATCATCACTCATATATGACAAAATACAAACTCGTATACAAGGAGAAATAAGAAGAAAATAATAAGTTAGAGAGCTCCAAATCAGATTCTAACTATTATATGTCAAGTGGCAAGACTCAAGAACAACATACTAAAATTTCATCCCGATCAGTGGTCGTTTAGTCATTGATAGAGACTAGAGCAAATTTCAATACGAACTTTCTCTCTCTTCTGGGCACATTTCTCCTTCTCACAAAAAATCTAATAATCATTACTCAAATATGACATAATACAAATCATATACATGGAAGGTCAGACAGAAGATACTAAGTTAGAGAGCTCCAAATTAGATTCTAACCGTTGAATATCAAGAGGCAAGATTTAGGAACAACATACTAAAATTTTATCCCGATCAGAGGTCGTTTGGTCATCGATTGAGACTAGATTAAATTTTCATATGAACTCTCTTTTCTGAGCACTTTTCTTTTTGGCCCTAAACACATAATAATTATCACCCAAATATGACATAATACAAACTCATATACAAGGAGGGTTAGAAAGAAAATTCTAAGTTATAGAGCTTCAAATTAGATTCTAATCGTAAGATATCAAGAGGCAAGACTCAGGAAAAACATATTAAAATTTTAACTCGATCAGAGGTCGTTTGCTTATCGATTGAGGATGGAGAAAATTTTGATATGCAATTTCTCTCTCTTCTGGGCACTTTTTTTTCACATCAAAATCTAATAATCATCCCTCAAATATGACATAATACAAACTCGTATGCAAGGAGGCCTAACAGAAAATACTAAGTTAGAGAATTCAAAATCAAATTCTAATCGTTGGGTGTCAAGAGCCAAGAATCAAGAACAACATTCTAAAATTTTATCCCAATCAGAGGTCGTTTGGTCATCGATCAAGGCTAGAGTCAATTTTGATATGAACTTTCTCTCTCTTCTGGGCACTTTTCTCTTTGACACAAAAAAATATAATAATCATCACCAATATATGACATAATACAAAACTCGTATACAAAGAGACCTACAAAGAAAATTCTTAATTAGAGAGCTTCAAATCATATTCTAACCGTTGGATGTTAAGAGGCAAGTCTTAGGAACAAAATACTAAAATTTCATCCCGATCAGAGGTCGTTTGGTAATCAATCGAGGCTTAAGCAATTTTTTATATGCACTTTCTCTCACTTCTAGGCACTCCCTCCCCAGAGATCAACGAGAGATAGACACAATTATCAAGGAAGTTCTTTGCCAAAACAAAATCTAATAATCATGACCCAAATATGACATAATACAAACTCGAACACAAGGAAGGCGAGACAGAAACTACTAAGTTGCAGAACTCCAAATCAGATTCTAACCGTTGAATGTCAAGAGACAAGACTTAGGAATAACATACTAAAATTTCATACCGATCAGAGGTCGTTTCGTCATCGATCGAGGATGGAGCAAATTTTGATATGCACTTTCTCTCTCTTTTGGGCAGTTTTTCCTTTTGCACAACAAAATCTAATAATGATCACCCAAATATGACATAATAAAAGCTCGTATATAAGGAGAGCTAGACAGAAAATACTAAGTTAGGAGCTCCAAATCAGATTCTAATTGTTAGATTTCAAAAGACAAGTTTTTGGAACAACATACTAAAATTTCTTCCTGATCAAAGGTTGTTTGGTCATCGATCGAGAATAGGGCAAATTTTGATATCAACTTTCTCTCTATTCTGGCACTTTTCTTTTTGCCACAAAAAAACTAATAATCATCATCCAAATATGACACAATACAAACTCATATACAAGAAGGGCTAGACAAAAAATACTAAGTTAAAATGCTCCAAATCAGATTCCAACCGTTGGAAGTCAAGAGGCAAGACTCAGGAACAACATACTAAAATTTCATCTCGATCAGAGGTACTTTGGTCATCGATCGAGACTAGAGCAAATTTTGATATGAACTTTCTCCCTCTTCTAGGTACTTTTCTCTTTGGCACAAAAAAATCTAATAATCATCACCCAAATATGACATAATACAAACTCATATACAAGGAGAGCTCGACAGAAAATACTAAGTTAGAGAGCTACAAATCAGATTCTAATCGTTGGATGTCAAAAGGCAAGGCTCAGGAACAACATGCTAAAATTTCATCCCAAGCAGAGCTCATTTGGTCATCGATCGACAATAGAGCAAATTTTTATATGAACTTTCTTTCTTTTCTAGGCACTTTTTCCTTTATCACAAAAAAATCTAATAATCATCACTTAAATATGACATAACACAAACTCGTACACAAAAAGGGCTGGACAGAAAAAAAAAACTAAGTTAAGATGCAAGACTCTGGAACAACATACTAAAATTTCAACCCGATTAGAGATCGTTTGATCATCGATTGAGGCTAGAGAAAATTTTGATATGGACTTTCTCTCTCTTATAGGCACTTTTTTTGTCACAGCAAAATCTAATAATCATCACCAATATATGACATAATACAAACTCGTATACAAAGAGAGCTACAAAGAAAATTCCAAGTTAGAGAGCTTCAAATCAAATTCTAACCGTTAGATGTCAAGAGGTAAGACTTGGGAACAACATACTAAAATTTTATCTCGATCAGAGGTCATTAGCTAATCGATCGAGGCTTAAGTAAATTTTGATATGCACTTTCTCTCTCTTCTCGACATTTTTCTCTTTAACACAAAAAATATAATAATCTTCACCAATATATGATAAAATACAAACTCTTATACAAAGAGAGCTAAAAAGAAAATTCTAAATTATAGAGCTTCAAATCAGATTCTAGTCATTATATGTCTAAAGCCAGGACTCAGGAACAACATACAAAAATTTCTTCTCGATCAGAAGTCGTTTGGTTATCAATTGAGGCTAAAGAATATTTTGATATGCACTTTCTCTCTTCTGGGCACTTTTCTTTTTTTGCACAAGAAAATCTAATAATCATCACTTAAATATATAACATAATACAAACTCGTATACAAGGAGGGCTAGACAGAAAATACTAGGTTAGAGAGCTCCAAATCATAATCTAACCATTGGATGTCAAGTGGCAAGACTCAGGAACAACATACTAGAATTTCATCTCGATCAGAGGTCGTTTAGTCATCGGTCGAGGCTAAAGGAAATTTTGATATGGACTTTCTATCCCTTCTGGGCACTTTTCTATTTGACCCAAAAAAATATAATAATCATCACTAATATGAGACATAATACAAATGCGTATACAAAGAGATCTAGAAATAAAATTCTAAGTTAGAGAGCTTCAAATCAGATTCTAACCGTTGGATGTCAAAAGGCAAGACTTAGGAACAAAATACTAAAATTTCATCCCGATCAGAGGTCGTTTGCTAATCTATCGAGGCTTGAGCAAATTTTGGTATGTACTTTCTCTCACTTCTAGGCACTCCCTCCAAGAGATCAACTAGAGATAAACACAATTATCAAGGAAATTCTTTGCCACAACAAAATTTAATAATTGTTACCCAAATATGATATAATACAAACTCGTACACAAGGAGGGCTAAACAGAAACTACAAAGTTGGAGAGCTCCAAATCAAATTCTATCCATTGGATGTCAAGAGATAAGCTTTAGGAATAACGTACTAAAATTTCATACAGATCGGAGGTCGCTCCGTCGTCGATTGAGGATGGAGTAAATTTTGATATGCACTTTCTCTCTCTTCTGGTCACTTTTCCCTTTTGCAAAACAAAATTTAATAATTATCACCCAAATACGACATAATACAAACTCGTATATAAGGAATGCTAGACGGAAAATACAAAGTTAGGAGCTCCAAATTATATTCTAACAGTTAGATGTCAAGAGACAAGTTTTTGGAACAAAATACTAAAATTTCATCCTGATCAGAGGTTGTTTGGTCATCAATCAAGAATAGGGCAAATTTTGATATGAACTTTCTCTCTCTTCTGACCACTTTTCTTTTTGGAGTAAAAAAATCTAATAATCATCACCCAAATATAACATAATACAAACTCGTATACAAGAAGGGCTAGACAGAAAATACTAATTTAGAAATCTCCAAATCAGATTCTAACCATTGGATGTCAAGAGGCAAGACTCAGGAATAACATACCAAAATTTAATCTCAATCAGAGGTCGTTTGGTCATCGATCGAGACTAGAGCAAATTTTGGTATGAACTTTCTCTCTCTTCTGGGCACTTTTCTCTTTGGCACAAAAAAATCTAATAATCACCACCCAAATATGTCATCAAACAAACTCGTATACAAGGAGAACTAGACAGAAAATATTAAGTTAGAGAGCTACAAATCAGATTCTAATTGTTAGATGTCAAAAGGCAAGGCTCAGGAACAACATGCTAAAATTTCATCCCCATCAAAGGTCATTTGGTCATCGATCGACACTAGAGCAAATTTTTATATGAATTTTCTTTTTCTTTCGGGAACTTTTCTCTTTGGCACAAAAAAATATAATAATCATCACTCAAATGTGACATAATACAAACTCGTACACAAGGAGGGCTAGACAGAAAAAACTAAGTTAGAGAGCTCCAAATCAGATTCTAACCGTTGCATGTCAAGATACAAGACTCTGGAACAACATACTAAAATTTCATCCTGATTAGAGGTCGTTTGGTCATCGATTGAGGCTAAAGAAAATTTTGATATGGACTTTTTCTCTCTTCTGGCATTTTTTTGACACAGCAAAATCTAATAATCCTCACCAATATATGATAGAATACAAACTCGTATACAAAGAGAGCTACAAGAAAATTCTAAGTTAGAGAGCTTAAAATCAGATTCTAACCGTTGGATGTCAAGAGGCAAGATTTAGGAACAACATACTAAAATTTCATCTCGATCAGAAATCGTTTGTTAATCAATCGAGGCTTGAGCAAATTTTGATATTCACTTTCTCTCTCTTCTCGGCACTCGGGGGGGGGGGGGGGGG
>JAOTAX010116379.1:0-12595 GCA_025629825.1 Erythroxylum guanchezii | reverse complement strand
GAGCAAATTTTGATATTAACTTTCTCTCTCTTCTAGGCACTCTCCCCCCCCCCCCCCAAGAGAGATCAACTAGAGATAAACACAATTATCGAGGAAGTTCTTTGCCACAACAAAATCTAATAATCATTACCCAAATGTGAATAATACAAACTCGAACACAAAGAGGGCTAGACATAAACTATTAAGTTAGAGAGCTTCAAATCAGATTCTAATCGTTGGATGTCAAAAGGCATGACTCAGGAATAACATACTAAAAATTCATACTGATTAGAGGTCGTTTGACCATCGATCAAGGCTAGAGCAAACTTTGATATGCACTTTTTCTCCCTTCTGGGCACTTTTCTCTTTGCCACAACAAAATCTAATAATCATCACTCAAATATGATATAATACAAACTTGTATACGAGGCGGGCTTGACAGAAAATACTAAATTTGAGAGCTCCAAATCAGATTCTAACCATTGGATGTCCGGAGGCAAGGCCCAAGAACAACATACTAAAATTTTATCTCGATCAGAAGTCGTTTGGTCATCGATCGAGACTATAACAAATTTTAAAATACACTTTCTCTCTCTTCTGGGCACTTTTCTCTTTTACACAGCAAAATCTAACAATCATCACTCAAATATGACATAATACAAACTCGTATACAAGGAGACCTAACATAAAATATTAAGGTAGAGAGCTTCAAATCATATTCTAACCATTAGATGTCAAGAGGCAAGACTCGGGAAAAACATACTAAAATTTCATCCCGATCAGAGGTTATTTGGCTATCGATCAAGACTAAAGTAAATTTTGATGTGAACTTTCTCTCTCTTCTGGGCATTTTTCTCTTTGACACAAAAAATCTAATAATCATCACTCAAATATGACATAATATAAACTCGTATAACAAGAAGGCTAGACAAAAAATACTAAGTTAAAGAACTCCAAATAAGATTCTAACCGTTGGATGTCAAGAGGTAAGACTCAGGAACAATATACTAAAATTTCATCCAGATCAGAGTTCGTTTGGCCATCGATTGAGACTAGAGAAAATTTCAATATGAAATTTCTCTCTCTTGGGCACTCTTCTCTTTGGCAAAAAAAATCTAATAATTATCACCAATATATGACGTAATATAAACACGTATGCAAAGAGGGTTAGAAAGAAGAAACTAAGTTAGAGAGCTTCAAATCAGATACTAACCGTTGGATGTCAAGAGGCAAGACTCAGGAACAACATACTAAAATTTCATCCCGATCAAAGTTTGTTTAGTCATCGATTGAGGCTGGAGAAAATTTTGATATGCACTTTCTCTCTCTTCTGGGCATTTTTCTTTTTTGCACAACAAAATCTAATAATCATCCCTCAAATATGGCATAATACAAACTCATATACAAGTTGAGCCTAACAGAAAATACTAAGTTAGAGGGCTCCAAATCAGATTCTAACCGTTTAATGTCAAGAGGCAAGACTCAGGAACAACATACTAAAATGTCATCCCGATCAGAGGTCGTTTGGTCATCAATCAAGGCTAGAGTAAATTTTGATATTGACTTTCTCTCTCTTCTAGGCACTTTTCTCTTTCGCATAAAAAATATAATAATCATCACCAATATATGACAAAATACAAACTCGTATAGAAAGAGAGTTAGAAAGAAAATTCTAAGTTAGAGACCTTAAAATCAGATTCTAATCGTTAGATGTCAAGAGGCAAGACTCAGGAACAACATATCAAAATTCCATCTCGATCAAAGGTCGTTTGGTCATCGATTGAGGCTGGAGCAAATTTTGATATGCACTTTCTCTCTCTTCTGGGCACTTTTCCCTTTTACTCAACAAAATCTAATAATCATCACTTAAATATAATATAATACAAACTCGTATACAAGGAGGGATAGACAGAAAATACTAAGTTAGAGAGCTTCAATCAGATTCTAATCGTTAGATGTCAATAGGCGAGTATTAGGATCAACATGCTAAAATTTCATCCTGATCAAATGTCGTTTGGTCATCGATCGAGGCTAAAGAAAATTTTGATATTGACTTTCTCTCTCTTCTGGGCACTTTTCTCTTTGGCCCAAAAAAAATCTAACAATCATCACCAATATATGACATAATACAAACTCGTATACAAAGAGAGCTAGAAAAAAATTCTAAGTTAGAGAGCTTCAAATCATATTCTAATCGTTAGATGTCAAGGGGCAAGACTCAGAAACAACATACCAAAATTTCATCTTAATCAAAGGTAATTTGGTCATCGAATTAGGCTGGAGCGAATTTTGATATGCACTTTTTCTCTCATCTGGGCACTTTTCCCTTTGGCTCAAAAAAATCTAATAATCATCACTAATATATGACATAATACAAACTCATATACAAAGAGAGCTAGAAAGAAAATTCTAAGTTAGAGAGCTTGAAATCAGATTCTAATCGCTAGATGTCAAGAGGTAAGACTCAGGAACAACATACCAAAATTTCATCTCAATCAAAGGTTATTTGGTCATCGATTAAGGCTGGAGCAAATTTTGATATGCACTTTCTCTCTCTTCTGGCACTTTTCCCTTTTGCACAACAAAATCTAAAAATTATCACCCAAATATGACATAACACAATTCATATATAAGGAGGGCTAGACCGAAAATACTAAGTTAGAGGGCTCCAAAATCAGATTCTAACTGTTAGATGTCAAGAGACAAGTTTTTGGAATAACATACTAAAATTTTATCCCGATCAGAGATCGTTTAGTCATTGTTCGAGAATAGAGCAAATTTTTATATGAACTTTCTCTGTCTTCTGGTCACTTTTCTCTTTGGCGCAAAAAAATCTAATAATCATCACTCAAATATGACATAATACAAGCTTGTATACAAGCAGGGCTATACAGAAAATACTAAGTTAGAGTGCTCCAAATCAGATTCTAACTATTAGATATCAAGAGGCAAGTCTCATAAACAACATACTAAAATTTCATCCCGATTAGAGGTTGTTTGGTTATCGGTCGAGACTATAGCAAACTTTGATATGGACATTCTCTCTCTTCTGGCCATTTTTCTCTTTGGCGCAAAAAAAATCTAATAATCATCGCCAATATGTGACATAATACAAACTTGTATACAAAGAGAGCTAGAAAGAAAATTCTAAGTTAGAGAGCTTCAAATCATATTCTAATCGTTATATGTCAAGAGGCAAGACTCAGAAACAACATACTAAAATTTCATCTGAATCAGAAGTTGTTTGGTTATCGATTGAGGCTGGAAAAAAATTTTGATATGTATTTTCTCTCTCTTCTGCGCACTTTATTTCTAAATTAATTATTAATCATTAACTGTTAATCTTATTCAGTTATAATTAATAATGATTAATATATTATTAACTAATTGATGTTTATATGGAAGTAAGTAGTCACGTTTGTGACTTAATATTCACATGCGTGACTGTCGTGCACGGTTGAAACGTTCAATTTTTTTTACGAGCAATTTACTCCAATATAATTCTACAACATTTTTTCATTAAATAATTAATTCATTAAGTTTTGATTTGTTAAAATATCATTAACTTATTCATTAATTAATTGAATAGAATTAGGGCTTAAATTTTTTTTTATTAAAAATAATATCTATATAATTAATTGAATAATTATAATATATTATTGATCAATAACAAAATCATTAATTGATTAATTACTTCAAATAAAATGAAAAATTATTATTATAGGAGTCACAGGCGTGACTTAAGTATATTATTGATTAATAACAAAATAATTAATTGATTATTTAATTAAAATAAAAATAAAATTTTTTTATTATAAGGGTCACAGACGTGACATTTTAATTCCTTTATATACATATAATTAATTGACTAATTATAATATACTACTGATTAATAACAAAAAAATTAATTGATTAATTACTTAAAATAAAATAAAATTTTATTATTATAAGAGTCATAGACGTGACTTAAGTATGTTATTGATCAGTAACAAAATAAGTAATTGATTATTTAATTAAAATAAAATGAAATTTTATTATTATAGGGGTCACAGGTGATAAGATATATTTTTTCATTCCTTAATTAAATAAAATTAATTAAATTATAATCCATAATAGTCAATATATAATTAAATAATTGATTTATTGATCTCATATTAATTAATTATTAGTTATTACCACATAATTATTACTTATGTTATTATTAATGCGTCTGAAATATTTTTCCGTTTTTTAATTACATATTCTTAAAATATCTTCAATTAATTTAATTATAACTATTTAGTAAATTAAAATACAATTTCATGTAATTAAAATATTATCAATTAGTTAAAATATAATTACTTAATTAATTAATGAAAACATGATGATTAATAATGGTAATTAGAATATAATAAATTAAACAATTTATTAAATTATACTTTATTTATAAATTAATTATTAATCATTAACTGTTCATCTAATTCAGTTATAATTAATGATGATTACTATATTATTAATTAATTGATGTATATATGTAGGTATGTAGTCACGCCTGTGACTTAATATTCACAGGCATGACTTTCATTCACGGTTGTGATGTAGATGTTCTTTTCTCTCTAGGGGCAATTAACACCTATATAATTTTATAACCTTTTTTAAGATATAAGTAAATATTTAAGTATTGATTTATTAAAATATAATTAATCTATTCATTAATTAATTAAATAGAATTACCGCTTATATTTTCATTTTTATTAAATAATATATATATGATTTATTGACTAATTATAATATATTATTGATTAATAACAAAATAATTAATTTATTAGTTATTTAAAATAAGATGAAAATTTGTTATTATAGGAGTCATAAGGGTGACTTAAGTGTCACACCTGTGAAAATATCTATTTTTTAATTACTTAATTAAATAAAATGAATTATATTATATTTTTAGATTACTTATTTAAATAAAATTAATTAAAATATAATTCATAATAATCAATATATAATTAAATAATTGATTTATTGAAATCTTATTAATTAATTAATTAATTATTGATTACTACTTATGTTATTATTAATGCGTCTGAAATATTTTTCCCTTTTTTATATATTCTTAAAATATCTTTAATTAATTTAATTATAAATATTTAGTAAATTAAAATATAATTTCATGTAATTAAAATATTATCATTTAGGTAAAATAAAATTAATTGATTGATTTAAGAAAATGTAGTACTTGATTAATAATGGTTAGTAGAATATAATAAATTAAATGATTTATTAAATTACACTTTATTTATAAACTAATTATTAATCATTAACCGTTAATCTTATTCAGTTATAATTAATAATGATTAAAATATTATTAACTAGTTGATATTTAAATGTAGGTAAGTAGTCACATCTGTGACTTAATATTCACATGCGTGACTACCGTGCACGGTTGAGACATGCATGTTTTTTTTCTTTTTACTGGCAATTTACTCCAATATAATTCTACAACATTTTTCATTAAAAAATTAATTCATTAAGCATTGATTTATTAAAATATCATTAACTTATTCATTAATTAATTAAATAGAATTAAGGTTTATATCTTTAATTTTTTATTAAAAATAATATATATATAATTAATTGACTAATTATAATATATTATTGATTAATAACAAAATAATTAATTGATTAATTACTTCAAATAAAATGAAAATTTGTTGTTATAGGAGTCACAGGCGTGACTTAAGTCTATTATTGATTAATAACAAAATAATTAATTGATTATTTAATTAAAATAAAATAAAATTTTATTATTATAAGGGTCACAGGCGTGACATTTTAATTCCTTTATATACATATAATTAATTGACTAATTATAATATATTACTGATTAATAATAAAATAATTAATTTATTAATTACTTAAAATAAATTTAAAATTTATTATTATAGGAGTCATAGACATGACTTAAGTATATTATTAATTAATAACAAAATAATTAATTGATTATTTAATTAAAATAAAATAAAATTCTATTATTATAGGGGTCACAGGCGTGACTTAGGTGTCACGCCTGTGATAAGATATATTTTTTAATTCCTTAATTAAATAAAATTAATTAAAATATATATCCGTAATAATCAATATATAATTAAATAATTGATTTATTGAACTCATATTAATTAATTGTTAGTTAATAACACGTAATTATTACTTATGTTATTATTAATGCGTCTGAAATATTTTTCCCTTTTTTAGTTACGTATTCTTAAAATATCTTTAATTAATTTAATTATAACTATTTAGTAAATTAAAATATAATTTCATGTAATTAAAATATTATCAATTAGTTAAAATATAATTAATTAATTAATTAATTAATGAAAATGTGATACTTGATTAATAATGGCAATTAGAATATAATAAATTAAATGATTTATTTAGTTATACTTTATTTATAAATTAATTATTAATTATTAACTGTTCATCTAATTCAGTTATAATTAATGATCTAATTTAGTTATAATTAATGATGATTACTATATTATTAATTAATTGATGTATATATGTGCATGATTGTCATTCACAGTTGCGACGTGGATGTTCTTTTATCTTTAGGGGCAATTAACACCTATATAATTTTATAACCTTTTTTAACAAATAAGTAAATAATTAAGCATTAATTTATTAAAATATAATTAATCTATTCATTAATTAATTAAATAGAATTAGTGCTTATATTTTTCATTTTTGTTAAATAATATATATATATATGATTTATTGACTAATTATAACATATTATTGATTAATAACAAAATAATTAATTAATTAGTTACTTAAAATAAGATGAAAATTTGTTATTATAGGAGTCACAAGCATGACTTAAGTGTTACGCCTGTGAAAAGATCTGTTTTTTAATTACTTAATTAAATAAAATGAATTATATTCTATTTTTTGATTACTTATTTATTTAAAATTAATTAAATATAATTCATAATAATGTTGATGGATTTATTTAAGCTTAATGTTGATGGATTTATTTAAGCTTAATGTTGATGGATTAAAATAAATCCATCTTTAGGAAATCCGGGACTAACTGGTAGAGGGGCAGTACTCAGAGATTCGAATGGAGAGGTTCTTTTTGCAAAGTCTTTCTATTTTGGCACTCTCTCAAATGTACATGCTGAAATCTTGGCCCTTTTGCGTGGATTGCAATGTTGCGCTGAAATGGAAGTGTCAAATATTCATGTGGAGTCCGATTCGAAGCTGTTAGTTGATTGTTTGAAGGGGACTATGTCGGGGCCTTGGAGATTTCATTCAGATTTGCAGCATATTCGATCTTTGCTTACGACCTTAAAAATGGTTCTTTGGAGCATAAATTTCGGGAGGTTAATACGGTGGCTGATTCATTAGCAAAACTCGCTAGTCGACACTGTCAATCTTTTTCTTTTACTATGGCAAGTCTGCCGAAGAGGATTCAAGGCCAACTTACATTTGATCATATTGCTTTTCCTTATGTTCGTGTATCTTTTCGATAGATTTCAGCTTTGGCGATAAATTTATCTTCTGGCAACGGCTGCCGACTGTAAGCAGCCTTGTCTCCTATTCTGGTGAGGTATGGTTTCATGCCCTGCTTCACTTTGTATTTTTTGGCCATTATTAACAAAACGGGCACCGACCCACGGTAAGATCACGCTGGTTAACCTAAAAAAAACATCAATTGACTAATTATAATATATTACTGATTAATAACAAAATAATTAATTAATTAATTACTTAAAATTTATTATTATATGAGTCACAAGCATGATTTAAGTATATTATTAATTAATAAAAATAATTAATTGATTATTTAATTAAAATAATATAAAATTTTATTATTATAGAGGTCAAAGTCGTGACTTAAGTGGTTAAGTATCACGCTTGTGAAAAGATATATTTTTTAATTCCTTAATTAAATAAAATTAATTAAAATATAATTCATAATAATCAATATATAATTAAATAACTGATTTATTGAAATCTTACTAATTAATTGATTATTAATTATTAAAGCCTAATTATTACTTATGTTATTATTAATGCGTCTGAAATATCTTTTCCCTTTTTTCATTAACTATTCTTAAAACATCTTTAATTAATTTAATTATAAGTATTTAGTAAATTAAAGTATAATTTCATGTAATTAAAATATTATCAACTAGTTAAAATATAATTAATTTATTTATTTATCAAAATGTGATACTTGATTAATAATGGTAAATAGAATATAATAAATTAAATGACTTATTAAATTATAATTTAGTTATAAATTAATTATTAATCATTAATTGTTGATCTAACTCAGTTATAATTAATAATGATTAATATATTATTAACTAATTGATGTATAAACGAAGGTAAGTAGTCACACCTGTGACTTAATATTCAATGGATAACTGTCATTTACGGTTGCCACGTGCATGTTTTTTTCTTTTTACGGGCAATTAACACCTATATAACCTTACAAACTTTTTTAATAAATAAATAATTAATTTAGTATTGATTTATTAAAAAATAATTAATCTATTCATTAATTAATTAAATTGAATTAGCATTTATATTTTACATTTTTTATTATATATATATATAATCAATTGACTAATTATAATATAGAACAGAATAATAACAAAATGATTAATCAATTATTTACATAAAATTTATTATTATAAGAGTCACAAGCGTGACTTAAGTATATTATTAATTAATAACAAAATAATTAATTGATTATTTAGTTAAAATAATAATTAATTATTTACTTAAAATTTATTATTATAGGAGTCACAAGCATGACCAAAGTATATTATTAATTAATAACAAAATAATTAATTAGTTATTTAATTAAAATAAAATAAAATATTATTATTATAGGGGTCACAAGGGTGACTTAAGTGTCACGCTTGTGAAAAGATATATTTTTTATTTCCTTAATTAAATCAAATTAATTAAATTATAATCCATAATAATCAATATATAATTAAATAATTGATTTATTGAAATCCTATTAATTAATTATTAATTATTAAAGCGTAATTATTACTTATGTTATTATTAATGCGTCTAAAATATGTTTTCCCTTTTTTCATTACCTATTCTTAAAACATCTTTAATTAATTTAATTATAAGTATTTAGTAAATTAAAATATAATTTCATGTAATTAAAATATTATCAACTAGTTAAAATATAATTAATTAATTAATTTATCAAAATGAGATACTTGATTAATCATGGTAATTAGAATATAATAAATTAAACGATTTATTAAATTATACTTTAGTTATAAATTAATTATTACTCATTAACAGTTCATCTAATTTTGTTATAATTAATAATGATTAAGATATCATTAACTAATTAATGTATAAATGTAGGAAAGTAGTCGTGCCTGTGACTTAATATTCACAGGCGTGACTGTCATTCACGATTGCGAAGTGCATGTTCTTTTGTTTTCACGGGAAATTAACACCAATATAATTTTATAAAATTTTTAATAAATAATTAGTTAATTAGTTTTGATTTATTAAAATATAATTAATCTATTCATTAATTAACTAAATAGAATTAGTGCTTATATTTTCATTTTTTATTATATATATATATAATCAATTGACTAATTATAATGTTTTACTAATTAATAAAAAATTAATTAATTAATTAATTACTTAAAATTTATTATTATAGGAGTCATAGGCATGACTTAAGTATATTATTAATTAATAACAAAATAACTAAATGATTATTTAATTAAAATAATATAAAATTCTATTATTATAGAGGTCTGTGAAAAGATATATTTTTTAATTCCTTAATTAAATCAAATTAATTAAAATATACTCCATAATAATTAAAATATAATTAAATAATTGATTTACTGAAATCTTACTAATTAATTAATTAATTAATTAATAATTATTAAAGCCTAATTATTACTTATGTTATTATTAATGCGTCTAAAATATTTTTCCCTTTTTTCATTGCCTGTTCTTAAAACATCTTTAATTAATTTAATTATAAGTATTTAGTAAATTAAAATATAATTTAATGTAATTAAAATATTTTCAACTATTTAAAATATAATTAATTAATTAATTTATCAAAATGTGATACTTGATTAATAATGGTAAATAGAATATAATAAATTAAACGACTTATCAAATTATACTTTAGTTATAAATTAATTAATAATCATTAATTGTTCATCTAATTCAGTTATAATTAATAATGATTAATATATTATTATCTAATGGATGTATAAATGTAGGTAAGTAGTCACACCTGTGACTTAATATTCAAAGGCGTGACTGTCATTTACGGTTGCGACGTGCCTATTCTTTCGTTTATACGGGAAATTAATAGCTATATAATTTCACAAACTTTTTTAATAAATAAATAATTAATTTAGTATTGATTTATTAAAATATAATTAATCTATTAATTAATTAATTAAATAGAATTAGCGCTTATATTTTTCATTTTTTATTATATATATACACAAACATATATAATCAATTGACTAATTATAATATATTACTTATTGATAACTAAATAATTAACTAATTATTTACTTAAAATTTATTATTATAGGAGTCACAAGCATAACTTAAGCATATTATTAACTAATAACAAAATAATTAACTGATTATTTAATTAAAATAAAATAAACTATTATTATTATAGGAGTCACAGGTATGACTTAAGTGTCACGCCTGTGAAAAGTTATATTTTTTAATTCCTTAATTAAATAAAATTAATTAAAATATAATCCATAATAATCAATATATAATTAAATAATTGATTTATTGAAATGTTATTAATTAATTAACTGATTATTAATTATTAAAGCGTAATTATTACTTATGATATTATTAATGCGTCTAAAATATTTTTCCCTTTTTTTAATTACCTATTCTTAAAACATCTTTAATTAATTTAATTATAAGTATTTAGTAAAATAAAATATAATTTCATGTAATTAAAATATTGTCAATTAGTTAAAATATAAGTAATTAATTAATTTATCAAAATGTGATACTTGATTAATAATGGTAAATAGAATATAATAAATTAAACCATTTATTAAATCATACTTTAGTTATAAATTAATTATAAATCATTAACTGTTCATCTAACTCGTTTATAATTAATAATGATTAATATATTGTTAACTAATTGATGTATAAATGCAGGTAAGTAGTCACGCCAGTGACTTAATATTCAAAGGCGTGACTGTGATTTACGGTTGCGACATGTATGTTCTTTTCCTTTTACGAGAAATTAACACCTATATAATTTTACAAACTCTTTTAATAAATAAATAAATAATTTCGTATTGATTTATTAAAAAATAATTAATCTATTCATTAATTAACTAAATAGAATTAGCGCTTATATTTTTCATTTTTATTATATACATATATATAATCAATTGACTAATTATAATATATTACTGATTAATAACAAATTAATTAAATAATTATTTACTTAAAATTTATTATTATAGGAGTCACAAGCATGACTTAAGTACATTATTAATTAATAACAAAATAATTAATTGATTATTTAATTAAAATAATATAAATTTTTGTTTTTATAGAGGTCAAAGGCATGACTTAAGTGTCACGCCTGCGAAAAGATAGATTTTTAATTCCTTAATTAAATCAAATTAATTAAAATATAATCTATAATAATCAATATATAATTAAATAATTAATTTATTGAAATCTTATTAATTAATTAATTATTAATTATTAAAGCGTAACTATTACTTATGTTATTATTAATGCGTCTAAAATATTTTTTTCCCTTTTTTCATTACCTTTTCTTAAAACATCTTTAATTAATTTAATTATAAGTATTCAGTAAATTAAAATATAATTTCATGGAATTAAAATATTATCAACTAGTTAAAATAGAATTAATTAATTAATTTATCGAAATGTGATGCTTGATTATTAATGGTAAATAGAATATAATAAATTAAACAATTTATTAAATTATACTCTATTTAATTGTTCATCTAATTCAGTTATAAATAATAATAATTAATATATTATTAACTAATTGATGTATAAATGTAGGTAAGTAGTCACGCCTGTGACTTAATATTTAAAGTCTTGACTGTCATTTACGGTTGCGACGTGCATGTTCTTTTCTTTTTACGGGTAATTAACACCTATATAATTATACAATTTTTTTGAATAAATAAATAATTAATTTAGTATTGATTTATTAAAATATAATTAATCTATTCTTTAATTAATTAAATAGAATTAGAGCTTTTATTTTCCATTTTTATTATATATGTATATATATATTCAATTGACTGATTATAATATACTATTGATTAATAACAAAATAATTAATTAATTATTTACTTAAAATTTATTATTATAAGAGTCACAGGCATAACCAAAGTATATTATTAATTAATAACAAAATAAATAATTGATTATTTCATTAAAATAATATAAAATATTATTATTATAGGGGTCACAGGTGTGACTTAATTGTCACGCCTGTGAAAAGATATATTTTTTAATTCCTTAATTAAATAAAATTAATTAAAATATAATTCATAATAATCAATATATAATTAAATAA
>JAOTAX010116307.1:0-24207 GCA_025629825.1 Erythroxylum guanchezii | reverse complement strand
TCGAGTTTTTAGGGTTATATTTTTAAAAATTGCAATTTGGTCCTCCAAATGTTCGAATTTAACGATACAGGCCCGTGTGTCCCGGTATTGTCTGTAACGGCCAGTATCGAACGAAAAAAACCCGTATTGACCGGTACCGATTATAAACATACCGTTCAGTTTTCCGACCAGTACGGAACGGTATCCACACCTTTGATACTAATATGAATAATAAGTAATTACCACTTAGGCTAATTATAATACCTGGATCTCTTTACGAGAGATCTTTTACCTAAATCTTAGCACGCCAAAGTTTCCTATTTTGAGACATGTCCTCGGTAAGTTCCAACAGTAGTAAATCATTCTTGATCACCTCCCTCCAATTCTTCTTAGGCCTTCCTAATTTTCTCTTACAATCTCTAAGAATTATCCTCTCGTATCTTTTCATTAGAGCGTCTGGGTGTCTCCTCTTAATATGTCTAAGCCACCTAAGTCTTGTCCCTCTTAATTTATCTATAATATTAACTACCTTTATTTATTTTTTTTGGAATTTTAAGATATTATAAATTATCAAAGAAACATCGAGAACAATGTACAAAGAATGGCAAACCTAGAAAAGACAAAAGGGCCATCTGGGCCTCATTCACAAATGCGCTAGCAGCACAGGAAAGTCAAGAGGAAAGAACATAGCACATAATACAGCCTCAAAACTACAATTAAATGTTCCAACGCCTTCTCATTGACAAGGAGAGCTGGTCTAGCTTCCCATGCCCAATAATGGCCTCCCTAATCAAGTTAATAATGCAGTCTGCTAACTGATATTTATGCTGTTCCAGTTGCTTATAAAGACGTTTGTTTCTCTCCCACCAAATGTGATAGAGAACCATCTGAAAAGAGGTTCTAAGCATAACACAGTTGTGCCTCCTGTCTGCATGAATAACCTCCTCTAGAACCGCAATCCAGTCATAGGTAAAGGTTAGGAAACCTATCATAGATAAGATTCGATTCCACACTGCTTTGGTATAAACGCATTCAAAAAACAAGTGATTTCTACTTTCATTGACTAACTTGCACAACACACAAATGGGGTCATAGGTTCCAAACCACCTGTCCTTTGTTCGCAATCTGTTTTTAATTGTGAGCCACAAGAAAAAAGCTGCTTTGGGGCATAATATCTGTTTCCAAACGAGATCAGCCCATGGGACCACTGTCATCGATCCCCACCTAATGGCTCGTGCTGAAGAGGTAGTGAATTCCCCAGATGGGGTAGCTGCCCAAAACGATTGGTCCAGTCTATTACAAAGGGAGAGATCGTGCAAATAAGGGGTAAGCAAGTGGCCAAACCGATGACTAAGTAAGCGATCACTCTCCCGAATAACCCATGCGAGAGTGGCATCCATAGGAATGCGATTGCGAACACCCAGTAACTCATCTCGAAGCCAAAGGGGACTCCTCATATGCCAATTGTCAAACCAGAAATAAGTGCCCTCTCCATCCCCAAGTCGACGCCTAATCAATGGATAGATCAAGCCACGCAAATTCAGTAAGCTTTTGAAGATCCATGAGTAACCATACCTCATTTGGAGCTGCCAAAAGCTTTGATTGGTAAGGTGGTAGGTCTGGACCCATTTGATCCACAAGGCATCGTTATCATCAAATAAGCGCCAAATTCTCTTCATGAGCAGGGTTTGTTGCATCTCAGAAAAAGAAATAATGCCTAGACCCCCATGCTTCTTCGGAACAACAACTTCCCTCCATTTCACTTTAGCGCCTTTACAATGGTCAGACTGGCCGGTCCATAAGAACGCTTTAAGGATCCTCTCCATTTCTTTGATCACTCTCTTTGGGGTAATCGTATGGGTTGCCCAATGGACATGCATGCTATTCAGTACAGAGACAATTAAATTGACTCGAGCCGCAAAGGAAAGGAAGCGATTCTGCCAAGAGTTGATTCTGGCCTTCAATTTCTCCAGCAAAGGCATAAAATCAGAGAACCGAGGCTTGCTCGTGGTAATAGGAACTCTGAGATATCGAAAGGGAGTACTCTGTAAAGTTAACCCAACCAGTTGGCTAAGACCCCCTCGGTCCCGCACATCTGAGTATACATAAAGGCCACTCTTCTGAATGTTCATGGTCATGCCGGACCATCGAGTGAAAGTAGTCATCAAATTCAGCATAATAGCTAACACCTGTGGGTCAGCTTTACATAAAAGAATCACATCATTAGCATAAATCAAATGGGATAGTCGAAGATCCTTACAGTTGTGGTGATATTGGAAAAGCCCATTACATTGCACCATAGTTGACAATAATCGAGATAGACCCTCCATTGCAAGAGTAAATAAATAAGGGGAGAGGGGATCCCCTTGTCGTATGCCCCTGTGTATCATGATAGGCTTCGTAGGGATGCCATTAATCAGGACGCTCAACGAGGGCGTTTGGATGCATTGAGAGATCCAGTGACAGAACCGAGGAGGTAAACCAATACCCTGCATGCAGTCTTTCAAATAGTCCCAGCCAAGTGTATCAAAAGCTTTATAGAGATCAATTTTCATGGCACAACTATGAATCTTCTTACCAGATTGATACTCACCGAGCAGCTCCTGAAGTAGCAGAATATTATCACCAATGCTCCTTGACGGTAAGAAGGCACCTTGTTCCTTACTCACCACCTCATTCAAGACTCCTTTCAGCCGCTCCGCCAATAGAGATGCTATAATTTTGTATACTGTATTACAGCATGAAATCGGTCTGTAATCGGTGATCCTCTCAGGCCTCTCTTTTTTAGGTATTAAACATATGTAAGTGTGATTGATCTCCCAAAGCAATTTAGAAGAAGAGAAGAACTCAAGCACGGCTTCAGTGAGTAACT
This sequence comes from Erythroxylum guanchezii, assembly GCA_025629825.1. Lineage (NCBI taxonomy): Eukaryota > Viridiplantae > Streptophyta > Magnoliopsida > Malpighiales > Erythroxylaceae > Erythroxylum > Erythroxylum guanchezii. The sequence goes on along the minus strand of JAOTAX010116307.1, from coordinate 21,356 downwards.
GACCGGTGATGGGCCACGTATGCTAAAAGAATCCAGCCGAAAACCCGTCAGGTCCTGGGGCCTTTGAGCTGTTAAGGCGAAACAAGGCCTCCTTTATTTGCAGAGCAGTAAATGGGGCATTTAATATGTCAATAGTGGCCTGAGAAGGAGTAAAATTCAGCACCTGATGAACCCCAAACTCATTCCGGTTCCGAGTAGGAGAACAACCCATAAGTTGAGCAAAGAAGGTCCGAACATGAGTGGCCACTGCCTCTTGCCCCCTCCAGAGGGTACCTTCCATATCAGAAAGCTTAGTGATGGTATTCTTGTTACGGCGGGCAAGAATCGCCGCATGAAAGAACTTAGAGTTGCGGTCACCCTCCCGGATCCAGTTTTGTCTAGATTTCTGCCGAAGGATAGAGTCATGAAGAGTGAGTGCTTCCTAATATTTATGAAGGCTGTCAGCTTCAAGGGCCCTCAGCCCCTCATTGAAGGGATCCCTATAGCATCGTTGCTGCAAGTCTGCCAAATGAGATCCCAACTCCTGAAGGTTAATAGTTTGCTGCTTGCTAAACACCTTAATCGCCTTCTTAGCCATCTTCAATTTCTGCATGAATTGATAGCCTTTAAAACCGTGGACCTCCACCCTCCAAATCTGAGCAATCAAATCCATGAACCCGTCAGCCCGTAATAAACCATTGAAAAACCGAAAAGGAGCTCCTAATGTGCGTGTAGCTGTATGATGCTGAATTAGTATAGGGGTGTGATTCGAAAAAACAGGATCTCCAAAAACTGCCAAATCGAGAGGGAAGTAATGTAGCCAGTGTGGGTTGACCAAAGCCTGATCCAGCTTCTTCCGAATATACATGTTCCCCTTCTGTTTGTTTTCCCAAGTGAACCTTCTGCCCTTACTTCTCAAATCAACCAGGTCAGTGGTACGGAAAAGTTGTTGGAGTTCGCTACCCGAGCCACCATGAAATCTAGCCCCACCCTCCACCTCAGTAGAGTTAAGACAACAGTTAAAGTCACCAGCAGCCAACCATGGGCAAGTCAGGCCCTTTTGAAAGTCCAACAATTCAGTCCACAAATCAGATCGTTGGAAAGCAAAGTTAGCCGCATATATAAGAGTAACCATGAATTGAAGGTTATCCTTGTCCTTGCAACAAAGATGCATAAATTGGGCTCCCATCTTGAGAACTTGTACTGCAATTTTCTCCGAATTATACCAACACAAAATACGTCCATTATAATGGTGAACATGATTGGTAAACAGTTTCCATTGAGGTCCCAAAAAGGCCAAACCCCTTTGATCAGCTGAAGCCTTTATTTTCGTTTCCAGCAAGCCTACCAAAACAGGATTTGAAGCAGCTACCATCTGTTTTACCATCATTTTTTTGAGGGGATCATTCAACCCCCTCATATTCCACACAAGTAAGGACATCATCAAAAAAGGCATTCAGGGGATATAACCCCTTTATGCTTCTTCTTTTTGGCTGTCTTTCTGGTCACCGTGCTCCTGGTCGGCTTGGGCAATTCAGATGGAATCTCACCCTCTTCTGCATCATGAGCAGCTGGATCATCCCCACCTCCATTCTGTAGCTCTACCTCTAGCTAACCAGCTGGGGACGTAGCAGTCCCTCCAATCGGGGAGGCAGACCCTGTAGCTGGATGTGTAATATGAGTCCCTAAAGGACAAGCCAACTCGCCATGCCCCACCTGACACGTAGTGGCTTTAAGGATTTGATCATCCCTAACCAATCGGTCTTGTTCAACAACCGCCATATGTCCAACATCAACCAGTGGGGGACTATCCACAGAAGAATCACGAGCTGCATCATTTAGTGGGCTGCCAAGAGGGCCCTCTGCGACCGTCGCCCTTATCCCATCACCCGACTGAACCTGCGCAGGGACCAACTGACCAGAAGGATCAAGAGGCTGAGGACACAAATCCTGCGACCATCCTGACAGAAATATTCGCCCAGTCCGTACCCATTGTTTACGGACAGAAGTTGGTTTCCATGAATAAGAAACAGAAATGCTGGCATTGACCAATTCCCTTGCTTCGTTAAGATGCCGTATGGACACCCTGTCCGGGAGCACAGCGTCCTTAGTAACTTCGATACATATCTTAGCATATCCGATGTGATTCATGGCAGCAGTTTGTGAGTCCAAGCAGATAGGCTTCCCAATGCCACTAGCAAGATGACTAAGGCCCTCCAACGTCCAATATTCCAAGGGAAGACCATGGAATTGCACCCACAACGGAAGAACCTCAATCGAGCTCCTGTCTAAACTCAAACCAGGTCTCCACTGACGCAAAAACAGAGGATGATCACCGATGTGCCATGGCCCCAGTTCAAGGATTTCAAAGATGTTTGCTTGCGGGGAGAACTTGAAGAGGAACATCCCGTCCTCTGTGAGCATGGCCTTCTCAAAACCGTGCTTACTCCACTGTGCCTTAGCCCAGGCATTGACAGCCGAAAAAGCCAGGCGTTTGTTCCAGAAAAATCCAATTAGAGCGTTAGACCAAGCCTTTGTGCCAGCTCTCAATAACTCTACCGGAGTGGAGATAACCCCATCTTGAAGAACTTGAGAGTAATGGGTAAGCTTACCTCGATGGGGGCCAGCAACTCTATCGCGCCAGGAACGCCCACTCTGAGCCGGAGCTGAAGCGGAGGTCGAGGGAGGACTCCGATCCGCAGGGGGGGCGGAAGGAGGAGCAACCAACGCCGCCACTTGAGGGGAGACAGCTTCAGGCACAGACACCACAGCCGGAAGAGGGATCTGCGGACCAGAAGGAGATGAAGGAAGGAGGGGAAAGTGATTGGGATCTGGAGGAGGCGTCGGGTCACCCATGGGGATGGGTGCCTGCCTAAGAGCAAGGCTAGGTAGGAATGTCCAAAAAACCAAGGGCTATCGGCTGGAAGAAAGAGAGGGGACAAGGGCAAGTGAGGGCATGAGGGTAAATGACAAAAGGAGCGGGAAAGTGGAAGTAGAGAGAAGGCGATATGATGTCACACATCAATAACTGCAACCAGGTCACCTCGGCAGCAACAGTTGTAATTGCCTGATATTCAGAAGAATGAGAGATTGTTCTCTGTTTGCGAGAGCTCCAAGAAATCAGAGTACGCAATTATCAGACATGAAATTGTAGGTGAAGGAACAGAAGTAGGATCAAATGTTGAGAAGTTCAAGGTAGGAGATAAAGTGGGAGTTAGGTGCTTGGTTGGTTCTTTTCGGTCATGCAAAAACTGTACCAACAATTTAGAGAACAACTATCATAAAATGATACAAATATACAATTCAAAGTACTACGATGGGACCGTAACTTATGGAGGGTATTCGAACATGATCGTGGTTGAAGAACACTTTGTGGTCCGAATCCCAGAAAGTGTGCCTCTTGATGCAAGTGCACCACTTCTTTGTGCTGGGATCACAGTGTATAGTCCTCTTAAATTTTATGAACTTGATCGACCTGGGAAGCATGTTGGAGTGGTAGGCCTTGGAGGGCTTGGTCATGCTGCAGTTAAATTTGCCAAGGCTATGGGAGCTATTGTCGCTGTCATTAGCACCTCGCCTGGGAAGAAGACAGAAGCCATTGAACATCTTGGTGCTGACTCGTTTCTACCTAGCATTGATGTAAACCAAATTCAGGTTAGTTTTTAGTACCTATTATTAGTTACTTAGAGGAGGTAGTAACATCTCATTTTAAAACTAATTTCACCACCATTCTTGGAATTACTATTAGTTAAAAATTGATGTTCGAACTAGTCTAAACATGAGATGTTGCAATGTGTACTTTTTGGGATGTTATTGTGTATGATGGTCTTTGTTGTGTTAGGCTGCATTGGGTAATTTAGATGGTATAATTGACACAGTCTCGGCAGCTCACCCAGTTCTGCCTCTGCTTGGCTTATTAAACTATCACGGCATGATGATATTGGTGGGTGCACCTGATAAACCTCTAAAGTTACCAGTCTTTCCTTTACTCATTGGTAAGTTGAAATGCACAAACACTCTTTATCAGAATTCGAGTGGGATTGAATCCAAAATTGAGTTTTTTTAATTAAATTCAAATTAAGTCGAGTCAGTCTCCAACCTGGTATAACCGGAACTTCATTTTCTTTTTTCTTTTTTGGCAGGTAGTTGCATTGGAGACACGCAGGAGACACAAGAAAGGCTAGATTTTGTAGCGAAACACAACATCACTGCTGATATAGAGGTGATAACAATGGAGTACGTGAACAAGGCGGTGGAACGACTCATCAATGCAGATGTCAAATATCGATTCGTCATTGATATTGCCAACACCTTGACTTCTGCTTAATCAGTTCTGTTCTTATCTGCTCTTACCTTCTTGTTCGTTGACTTGAAAAAGAGGCTTCAATGGGATGGGATGATACTTGTTTTTCTTCTAGTTTTATGTATAATTGGAATAAAGGATTCATTCTCCATATCATCAAGCAATAAAGTGCCATCAAAACTTCACCAATTCGATCATATCTTAAAGTCTCTACAATGTCCAAGGTTTCCTAGATTGTTTTACTTTTTCTTTCTTGAATCACAAAAGCTCTTACATGATTATGATTTGAGAATAGGCCAAATTTAAACCTAAAAGAATTTATTAAATTCGAACCCAAGTGATAAGTGTAAGCAAATTCTAACATATATTCAACAATAATAAACATTAGAATAAGCAAATAAAATAAATGGGGAAGAAAACAAAATTGTCTCCTGCCACTGTTGTTTATTCTTGAAGAGCTGTGTTTTTGGAATTCTTCTAAGCTCTCAATTCCCAAATACGATGGTGTATGTTGACAGAAGAGAATAGAAGTTTAGGGACGCAAAATCAATGAAAAAACCCATATGAATGTGCTTCCATCATGCACGATAAGAGTTACCATAAAACCAGGACTTGAATACTCACTAAATGCATAATGTTTGGACCATTACTATAGCAAGAATATGAGACGTTATCTCAATCTCCCACTTGGTCCATACGTTTAACTTGGTATCAAATCCTAATCCAATCCAAGTATAATATATGAATCGTGGCAATAAGTCCTCTAGTATTTGAGTTTTATCTTCCATGTATTACAGTATACTATAATTGTATCAACTGAATGTGGTAACATTACTTAATGAATAAATCTTATGTTTATTCCATGTCAAAATAATCAAATTTCTCAAAATCCAATAATGTGTACCATAATATGAGAAAATAATATAAAAGTTTTATGAAAATAACATTGTCCATACAATGAAAACTATATAATGGAACTCAATCTCATTCTAACAATATGATCCTTGAACTTCACTGGTGGCATTCCTTTTGTTAAAGGATCAGTTATCATCAATTCAGTGCTAGCATGTTCAATGACCACTTTCTTGTCCTTAACATGTTCCCTTATAGAAAAAAACTTGATATCGATGTATTTACTTTGATTACCACTCTTATTGTTTTTAACTGAAAAAACAGCAACTAAATTGTCACAATATGTTCTCAATAGCTTAGAAATGGAATCTACAGGTCTAAGCCCATATATGAAACTCTTTAGCCATACACTATGTGATGTAGCCTTAAAATAAGAAACAAATTCAGTCTCTATGGTGGAAGTGGAAGTTAAAGACTGCTTGGCACTCCTCTAAGATATGGCTTCATTGGCAAACATGAAGGTATAACCTGATGTTGATTTCCATGAATCAACACGCCCATCAAAATCTAAATCTGAGTACCCTGTTACCTCTAGATTGTCGGTGTGTCTATATGTAAGCATGTAATCTTTGGTCCCTTGAAGATACTTCAATACTTTCTTTGCAGCTCTCCAGTGATCTAATCCTAGATTACTCTGATATCTGCCTAACATTTTAATAACAAATGCAATGTCAGGTCTTGTATAAATCTAAGCATACATCAAGCTTCTGACTGTGGAAGAATATGGAATTTTTTTCATTTGCTTCTTTCCAAAATCATTTTTAGGACATTGGTCTAAATTGAACCTATCCCCTTTCATAATGGGTGCTACACTAGGTGAACAATCTTTCATCCGAAAGCTCTCTAAAAATTTATTAATATAGGTTGCTTGAGAAAAACCCAAAACATCACAAAATCTATCTCGATGTATCTTAATGTCAATGACATAAGACATATTACCTGTATCTTTCATTTTAAAATTTTTAGAGAGAAATTGTTTTACATCATGTAACAAACTCCTATCATTGGTTGCAAGTAATATTTCATCCACATATAATACAAGAAAAAAAATTTTACTTCAACTAACCTTCTGGTATATACATTGATCCATGACGTTTTCTTCAAAACTAAATGATGAGATAATATTATGGAATTTTAAATACCACTGGCGGGATGCTTGTTTCAATCCATACATAGATCTTTTAAGCTTGCAAACCAAATGCTCACCATTAGTAGAGGAAAATCCTTCTGGTTGTTTTATGTAAACCTCTTACTCTAGGTCACCATTTAACAAAGTTATTTTCACATCCATTTGATGTAATTCTAAATCAAAGTGAGCAACTAATGCTAAAATTATACGAAGTGAATTCTTTTTAAACATAGGAGAAAATGTATCTATGTAATTGATTCCTTTCTTTTGAGTGAATCCTTTAGCAACGAGTCTTGCCTTGTATCTCTCAATGTTGCCTAATGAGTCTTTCTTTGTCTTAAATACCCATTTGGAACCTATGAGTTTTGCTCCTTTAGGCAACTCAACAAAATCCCAAACATGGTTATTCTTCGTAGAATTCATTTATTCCTTCATAACATTATACCATAAATTTGATTCATTACATTTCATGGCTTGTGAAAAGGTTTCAAGATTTTTTTCAACTCCTATATTATAGTCAGATTCTTATAGATCTACAACATAATCACTTGTTTTAGTAGATCTCCTTAATGTTGCACTATCATTCTCCTATAGAGTTTGTTGTTCAACTGGTTGCTGAATGTTGTCAAGTAATTCCTGAATAACTGGATCTACTAGATTATCAGTAACTTGGGGAATTTCTTAATTGTCATTTATATTTACAGTAGGCTGTTGAATTTCAACAATTCGTTGTACAACGTCTATTTGAACTTAAGAATCGATGTGAATGACAATTACCTTACTGTTTAAGGTGGGAGGTTGAGTATCCATATGATTATTATCAGAGATTGTATCTTGAAATTGACTCCTCCCACTAATTAAGTCATTCTCAAGAAATTTTGCATTTATTGATTCCACAATTCTAATGTGATGTGATGGACAATAAAACCTATATCCCTTAGACCGTTCGGTATATCCAATGAAATACCCATTTATGGTCTTTGAGTCTAATTTCTTCTCTTGTGGATTATAAATTCTTACTTAAGATCGACATCCCCAAACGTGTGTATGTTGCAAACTCGGTTTCCAACTTTTACATAACTCAAATGGCATGTTTGGAACATCCTTAGTTGGTACCCAGTTTAATATATACACAACCGCCTTAAGAGCTTCAGTCCACAAGGACTTAGGAAGTTTGGAGCTACTCAACATGCTTCGTACCATGTCCAATAATGTTCGATTTCTTCTTTTTTCCACACAATTTTGTTCCAGAGATCCAGACATAGTGTATTGGGCTACTATCCCATTTTCTAGAAAATACCTCGCAAATGAACCAGGTGCCTATCCACCTTCAATATATCTACCATAATATTCCCCACCTCTATCAGATCTTACGATCTTAATTTTCTTACCGCATTGTTTCTCTACTTCTACTTTGAACATTTTAAAAGCATCTAGTACTTTATTCTTGTTATGAAGCAAGAAGAGATACATATATCATGAGCAATCATCTATAAATGAGATGAAGTATTTCTGACCATGCGAGTCCATATCTGAACTATAAATATCTTTATGTATGATTTCTAATATGTTTGAACTTCTCTTGGCACCTTTCTTTGATTTGTTAGTTTGCTTTCCTTTTATGCAGTCCACACAAATATCTAAATCAGCAAAATCCAAAGTACTAAGTACTTCGTTAGTCATCAATCTTTTAACCCTTTCTATGGAGATATGTCCTAATCTCCACTGCCACAACATAGAGGAATTTTCGTTTATGACACAACATTTTGTTCCAACATAAACATGTGTTGCATTATAAAAGATATTATCTTGTAAATTAAAACGAAAAAGACCATCAAATAATCATTCCCAATAAATTCAGATTTATAATGTAACTTTAAAGATTTGTCTGAAAAATGAAAGGAATATCCAAACTATATAAGTCTTGAAACTGAAATCAATTTCCTAGAGAAACTGGGAATATAAAATGTCTTTTCTAGTATTAAAATAAAACTAGTACATAAAATTAAATTGTAATCTCCAACAGCCTCTACACGTGAACGTATCTTGTTTCCAGATAAGATATACTGCTCACTTCCCACTGGCTTCCTTGGGGTTTGTAAATCCTACAACACATTTGTAATATAGATTGTACAACCAAAATCAATCCACCATGTGTCATGACAAACTTCAGCCATATTAGATTCAAAACAAATTAGTAAGATTATATTACTTTTCTTTTCAAACCATTCCTTACGTTTGACACAATCCTTTTTCATGTGTCCTTTTTTCTTGCAAAAGAAGCACTTAGATTCCTTCTTAATGTCAACTTGGATAAATATTTGATCTTTTTTCCTTTGAGTTGGCTTGATTTTCTTCTTTCCTTGAACAACCATATGTGCACTATGCGAACTTTCTCCCTGTTCCATTGATAATCTCCCTTTCACTTGGACACGCATGGTCATTAATTCATTTATTAACCACGTATCCTTATGTCTATTATAAGAGATTTTAAAGGGTCTGTATGCTGGTGGAAGAGTGTTCAAAATGTAATGCACAAGGAAAGAATCAGACATCTCAACCTCTAGTTTCTTTAACTGAGTCACAATGTCCCTCATATTCATGACATGCTCACGTATACCTCAGACACCGGTAAGACTTGTAGATGAAAACTTCATAATTAAGGTGCTTGCAAGTTTTTTTTTTTTGAAGTTTCGAACTGCTCATCAATAACCTTCAGTAGAGCACGAATATTGTCATGTTGTTCTACAGAACTACGAATGCCAACGAAAATTTTTGTTTTAATGAACATCACACTTAGGCGATTAGATCGCTCCCAACGTTCATAAAGCGCACTTTTAGTTGTAGTGCTAGCCTCTGTTACCTTAGGTGGTTCGTCCTTCTAGATATCATAATCAATGTCCATCCACCCCAGACGAAGAAGAATTCTCTCCTTCAAAATCTTATAGTTTTCACCCCTTAGTTCGTGAATTTCACAACTTGTATAAGAGAAACTAACAGTTTGAATAGCTGCATAAATTAAACATACATGCTACTTATCACTAAATTAAGGCTAACAAACTATATATATGTATTACCAATATAAAACATATCTTAAAAGACATAAATTAAATGACATAAAAATTGCACGTGGGTTAAATTTTTAATTCAAACAAATTTATGTTAAACTATATGATAAAACTATAAAATTATACACCAATTTCTAATGTCTGTAGGTAAACTAGAAAAATAATTGATATTTCATCCTAATTAATTATTCAAATATAATAAAAATTCATGTGGGATAAAATTTATAATACTAAAATAATTAATTACAATTAAAAGTCTCTAAATTTTATGTGAATAATTACGTAAATATATAATATATAATTAGGGTTGCTGTGGCTAAGTCCTAATAATTAGTCACTAATTTTTTTTCATAATGTTATTCACAAGGAAAAGTATAGATATAATAGCCATGGAATAATCTGATGCATGATTAACATTTATTCAAGTATAATATTAACGTATAACAATTGTAGGCATAAGTCATCAGCTCGGTTGGCTGAGGATCACTATGTCTCACATGGGCCGCTGGTTCGAGCCCCACCCACAGCATATGCTCTAGATAAGTCATCGGTTCAAATAGTTGAGGCTCATTAAGTCTCGCATGAGGGAGCTGGTTCGAGCCCAGCCACATCATATGTTGTTTTTATTAAAACAAAACGCACAGCATAACTAAAAACATATCTGATTGTTAACAAAACGCAGAGCATAGCTAAAACGACCACATAAAAAAGACGCAGTCAACACCAACAAATAAAATGACGCAGTCCAACATCTCATTTTGATTTCAAAACGCATACAAAATGACATAGTTTAATACGCATGAATCTTCTTCAACCTCCAGGTCAAATCGACCTAAGTCACAACTATCGTATGCTCCACAAAATCAGACCAAAAAAACATCACAAAAATATATTTTTTAAATGTAGAAACACTTCTAAAACATTTAATTGAAAATTTCTATTTTTAATCTAAAGAAAAACACCCACAAACAACTATACATCGAAAGTTTTTAAATTTGAAAAAATTTATAAAATTTTGAAATTCTCCAAAAACTTCAACAAAATAGAGGCTAACTTTTTTCTGATGCCAAATGTAAGCAAATTCTAACATATATCAACAATAATATACATTAGAATAAGTAAATAAAATAAATGCGGAAGAAAACAAAATTATCTCCTGCCGTTGTTGTTTGTTCTTAAAGAGCTGCATTTTTTAAATTTTTCTAAACTCTCAATTCCCAAATACAACGGTATATGTTGACAAAAGAGAACAGAAACTTTAGGTAACCAAAAATAGAGAAAATACCTATATGAATGTCCTTCCATTTACCACAATAAGAGTTACCATAAAATTAAGAATTGAATACTCATTAAATGCATAACGTTTGGAACATTACTATAGCAAGAATCTGGAAGGTTCTCACAATAAGAAGAAAGCTTAATAAGCATCAATTTATTCAAAGCAAACATACTTAAAAGAACCTAAACTGATTTTTCAAGTAAGATATAAGCCTTCTAGCTCAAGTACTGACTCAATACTACTGAAGAAATAATTCGAAAACCTTTAAACAAAAAAATATATAATAGCTTTATGTCTACATGAACAACATCGTATCATTGGATGAGAACCGAGCCTAAATCTTTTTTTTGGGACTTTGGTGCTATTTTACTGGAGCTTATCACTGGAAGAAGAGTAGTAGACACTGCAAGACCAAAATCTAGTTTCTTGGGTGATTTCTTAACATAGTTTGAATGACATCATGAGTTTGTTCAATTTCTCTCTTTTTTGTTAAATATATTTAGCTAAGCTTATCTTTATATAGATTTCCTATCAAATAGTTGGCACTTCATTACTTGATGACGTAGAGAATGAATACTTTATTCTATTACACATAAAACTTGAAGACAACTAATAAAGCAAACATATATAAGAGGGGGCTGAATTATGTGTATAAAAATATTTCAAAGTATTTTAAATCTATAAAATTTTTCTTAAACAAAATGTGTTAATAAATAAAATGGCTCTATCAAACTTCGAAAGGAACTTGTTAACATTAAAAAAAAATGATCCTATTAGTTATTTTAAACACAAAAGGAGCTTATTAATCGAAAAGAGCTTACTCGCGCTCAAAAGAAAAGGAGCCTGTTAGAGCTCAAATAAAAATGAGTCTGTTAGTAAGTAGGAGCCTATAAACGATCAAAGAGAAAATAACCTCTTGCTTTATAAAAATAGAATGAACCTTTTGAAAAACTAAAGGAGCCTTTTTAAAACGCAAACTTATAATGTGAAAATTTAAAAGTTAGGAAGAGAGAAAGAATGACAAAGTAGATTTATACTAGTTCGGCTAATAATCAAGCCTACGTCCAGTCCCCAAGTATCCAACTTGAGTATTTCACTATAAAAATCCGAGTTTAAATTTGACGAGCCTCTCCAAGCTCACAAGTACATATTTTTCAAGATTTTCCAATTTTCCACACTCAAAGTATATAACAAGCTTTAAAAAACTCACAGAAAAATAAAAGATGAATTCAAATGTAAACAATCTTTCTCTCGATAGAGTGATTTCACTTTCTAAGGCACAATGAGAATGATATGACTTTCAAAAATATAAATGCTGCTCAAAGATTTCGAAGGTCTGTGTATTTCTCTATGTATGTTCGTTGCTTCACAAATGTTGTTGTTCTTCTTTAAATAGTCAATTTCTTTAACTAGTCATTGCTTCATCTTAATTCTGAGTTGACTTTGGATTTTCAATATCATCTTTGTTGGAACAAAAATCTCCAGAGTTAATTGTTCGAAAAGGTAAGATCCTTCCTGATGTTAACAAGGAAAGTTTACTAAGAAGGTTCTTGCAAGAAAGGAAGTAAATTTTGCCTTTTGAAAAAAATATACCGTTATCTATACAAGGAAATAAATCCAACTTGAATTTTGAAATATTATATAGTTATCATAAAAATCGTTAAATATAAACCTTGAGCTAACAATCTCCTTCTTTTTGATGATGAAAAGCGATAATTCTATAATGCGTGATGCAAGTGATTATGTAGTGGGTGCTGTTTTAGGCCAAAGATAAGACCTTTCATCCCATTTTTTATGCAAGTAGGACACTGAAGAACGCACAACGCCATTACAACACCACGGAGAAAGAGATGTTGGCATTTATGTTCGCTTTTGACAAGTTTCGCTCATATTTAGTTTTGTCTAAAGTGATTGTGTATACTGACCATACAGCCTTGAAATACTTGATGACAAAACCCGACGCTAAGCCAAGACTAATTCGTTGGGTGTTACTTTTGCAGGAGTTTGACATTGAGCTGAGGGATAAGAAGGGAGCCGAAAATTTTGTAGCTAATCACTTGTCAAGGTTAGATGAAGCTGCTATGGAAGGTCCAATAAAGAAGGACATTCAGGAGACTTTTTCGGATGAGCATCTGATGGTTATGACAGTCACTCCTTGGTTTGCAGACTATGTAAACTACTTTACTAGTAATATTTATCCCCCCGATTTTTCTTACGCTCAAAAGAAAATTCTTTTGTCTGAGGTAAGATACTATCTTTGGGATGATCCTTTGCTTTACAAGATTTGTGTGGATGATATTGTTAGGCGCTGCATTCCTGAAGAGGAAATGTCCTCTGTGTTATATCATTGTCATTCTAGAGAGGTTGGGGGACATTATGGTGCATCTAGGATAGCTCATAAGATTTTAGAATGTAGTTTCTATTGGCCCACCTTATTTAGGGATGCATTTATATTTGTCAAATCTTGTGATAGGTGTCAAAGGATCGAGAACATTAGTAGGAGACATGACATGCCATTGACTATCATTCTTGTTTGCGAGGTTTTTGATGTTTGAGGCATAGACTTCATGGGACCACGCCCTAAGTCTTTCTCCAATCAATATATATTGGTTGCTGTTGATTTTATTAGCAGGTGGGTGGAAGAAGAGGCATTGCCCACAAATGAGGCTAGAGGTGTTGTTAAGTTTTTGAAGAAGAATATTTTTTACACGTTTTGGCACACCTAGGGTTATCATTAGTGATGGGGGGTTGCATTTTTGCAATAAACTTTTTGATTCATTATTAGCTAAGTATAGGGTGATCCATAAGGTTGCTACTCCATACCACCTCCAAACTAGTGGGCAAGTTGAAGTCTCAAACAGGGAATTAAAGAAAATACTAGAGAAAACTGTTAATGCTTCTAAGCGGGACTGGTCTTTAAAGCTAGATGATGCACTTTGGGCATATAGGACCGCATTTAAGACACCCATAGGCATGTCACCATTCAGGATAGTGTATAGCAAGTCTTGTCATCTTCCAGTTGAGTTAGAGCATCGTGCATACTGGGCTACCAAATTTCTTAACTTTGATTTGTCTTCTGCAGGTGCTAAGAAACTTATGCAGCTTCACGAGATTAAAGAGTTCCATTTGGATGCTTATGACAATTCAAAGTTGTATAAGGAGCGTGTGAAAAAGTGGCATGACAAGAAGATCCTCCACCGAGACTGTAAGGTAGGCGACTAGGTATTGATATACAACTCCCGTCTTCGTCTTTTTCCAGGGAAGCTTAAGTCAAGGTGGTATGGTTCATTCAAGGTGATCCAAGTCTTTCCTTTTAGGGTCCTTGAGGTAAAACAAGAAAATGAACCTTCAAGGTACATGGACAACGAGTTAAGATTTATGGATAATTCTGAGGAGCGATTGTCTCTTCATGCCACTTCGCCTCCTTGATCGCTGTGCATGCCTTTCAGTAGGACTGTAGTTTTCTTTCTTTTCTTTTCTCGTTGTTTCCTTTATGTTTCTTTCTAGTTTAATACATTTCTTTGAGTTGATTTGAGTTTTCTTTAGGGTTTGTATGGTTAGTGGCAAAGAGTTTTTCGAAGTTTCTTCTTTCTCTTTCCCCTCTTTGTGTTTGATTGTTGACTACTTGAACATTAGGGACAATGTTCATATTAAAGGGGGTGGGGTTGAAATTATGCGCATGCTGATGTTTATGATATTAATGTTGATGTTGAGAGATACAAATTTGAATGGTTGCGACTCTTTTGGTAGCTAACTTGGGTCCCATTTTTTATGAATTTGACCATACGATTCTGTCAAAGTAGTTAGACGGAGAATTGAGTTTTATGCGTGAATTTGGATTAGGCAACTTGAGAGGATAGTGAACCATGTGGATTGATTGAAGTAGTTGATTGCATAAACATAGTCAATAACTGGTGCTGAGTGATGAGGCAATGTATGGAGTTTTGATGGATTTTCATTTAAGCACATGTGAGGTCTTGAGCTATATAACTGCATCTCATAGTCATTTATTTTCTTTGTTGTATGTGATGCTTCCCTATGTGGATTACCTTCAGAACTTACTTTGAACCTGTTTGATACTTCTAGTTGCATGCTTTATGGATATGATAAAGGCCTTATTTGCTTTTAACCTTTAGCTTAAATGACCCACCAAGTCATTTTTCCCTTGCTACCCCCTTTAAGCCTTTGACCTTGTTTGTTTTTGTATTAATCACATTGCATTGAAACCTGAAAACTTTTTAGCCTGACCCTTTCACAAGTTGAATGAAGTACTAAGTATTTAATGTCCTTGATTTAGGGACTTTTGTTTTATATCCTATTCTGAGATGTTTTAGAGGTACATCTACTTAGTTGTTATTGATTTATGTTACTACTATCTTCTTTTATGTTTAGAGTTAAAACAGAAAAACAAAAACAAAAAGAAAATGAAGAAAGAAAAAGATCAAACAGTAGCATTGGATAGTGATAAGTAGTTGTAGTCCCGTGTTTCTATTTGTACATCTCATAATTTCTTTTTGATTGCCCCACGTTACTTAGTGCTTTGTGAATGCTTATGAGTAACCTTTTCCCTTTTTACTTTACCTTAACCTAAACCCCATTACACCCCTTAGTAAAAGCCCTTTTGATCCATGATAACATTTATTTTATGTAGTAGAAAATAGGTGAATTTGCAAGCTTATAGTAGTGTAATCTCTTAGAAAGTTTTTAGTGAAGCACAACTGTTATACACTTGAGTGACATAAGTGAATACAATGAGGAAGGTCCATTTTAATTTTATGCTTGATTTTGATCAAGGATATCTACCTTTGATTTTGTTTATGTGCATTGATAAAAAGATTATGATATATGTAGTAGCTTGATACTTGAGTTTGCCTAAGTTTAAGGGATTGCAAACACTTGATTTTCGTTGAAAATGAAATGACAGAATATGTTGGTTATGATCCAAGTAAGTTGCTTGAGGACAAGCAACAATTCAAGTATGGGGGTGTTGTTAATGGGCATTTTATGTTGATTTTAGACACATAATTTGCTAAACTCTTGTCCATTTAATGTTTATATTGCACTAATTAAGAGTTAATTGTTTTAATTTTAGGCACATATTGAATTTGGAACGTTTAAAACCATAAAGCAAGAAAAGCTTCTTAAAGGAAGACCCACGCCGCCTAAAAACGTTAACGTTTTGGTCAAGAATAAAAGAGGGTTGTGCACGAATTAGAGAGGGTTGTGCGTGAATAACAAGTGGACTAAAACTTAGTTGTCACATCAATACATAATAACTTTAATTTACAATATTAGTTCAACATTTATTATAAATTAATTTTGTAATCATATGACATTTCTTATTTACTTTCTATAAAATTATATTTTTATTTATTTAATTTCGTTTTATTATTAATTATAATTCGTATATACAAATATTATTGTAATAGAATACGTTTTCATTTGAAAATAAATTTATAAATTTATTTTATTTTAATAAAAATATATTATTTACATTTTATATAATAATTATAAAATTAATACTTTTTATGAGTTAAGCTTAAACTTAATTTTTTATTAATCAAGCTTAAACTAAAATTTCTTTTTCAAGCTAATCTAACTTGTAATAATATTTCTCTCAAAAGATAATTTAAAAACTACAATGATCAGATCATTGTAGTAATAGTTTTATTTAGAAAAAAAACTCATTTTGATAAGTATTATCTTGATTTTAAAATATGAGGAGTGTCGAACATAGTGAAAATAATTTCAGTTTTATGTTAAAAAAGAAAACAACATGAAAAATATTTCATTTCATATAACAACAACAACAACAACAACAACAACAACAACAACAACAACAACAACAATAATAAAGTTATTTGTATTCCTGGAAAAACCCCGTTGTAACATTCCGTTACCTATGTTAAGGTTAGAATAGTAAATTAGGAGGCATTTATGAGAAATTAAGAAAAATGAACATCATGCATAAGTTAAGTGTGACATGCACATTTTTGCATATTCATATGACTGCACATGCATTCATTGACATTTTTCGGGTATAATTGGATTGAGTTATGATTTTTAGAAATTTGGTGAATTTTGCATTTATTTATGTTGAAAATATTATTGGTTAGTAGAATTGTGAGATTTGTGAATTTTGGTGAATTTTGGAATAAATTTCAGAAAATATAGAAAATAGGAAAAAAAAGAAATCAAAAGAATATTGGGGATAATTGGATTGTAAAGATGATAGTTGTATTGTAAAGAGGAGAGCTAAATGGAGTTAGTTTCAAAAGAAACTATGTTAGAACTTAGGCATTAGGAAAGTGACAAGTGTCACTTAGTTAAGTTGCTTTTGTCATTTGTTAAAAGTAAGTTTGAGTTATCTGATAGTTAAAAAGGGGTTAGTGTTATTTCATAAGCTTCCATCTCTTTCGTAGCAGCCTTCTCTGAAATTCTTCCCATACATAGAGTTTTCCATCAAACACCTTCTAAGGGATTTCTTTGTTTTTCCTCATCCCACACTGCTATTTGTTTCATCTATCCTAAGAAAAATCGAAACTGGACAATTTTCTCAATGGAGTACGTGAATTGCATTGAGTTAGGGCTTGAAGATAGTTGAAGCTTTCGGAGTCTTCAACAAGTAAGTAGTGAATAAATTTATTAGAGTTGTGAATTTTTGAAATAAAGTTGATGAATTTCTGTCATCTGCATGGAAAATGACATATACGTGTATATATTCATGAATACTGTGTTGGTGGAATGAAAAGTTTGATTTTAGTGTTATTTAGTCTTCGATGGATTTTTAGTGATCTGGTGTTGAGGAAATGGTTCTTGGAGTTTGAAATAGCAATAAAATGGTGTATGAAATGAGTGTAGAAATAGCAATAAAATAGCAATAAAATAGCAATAAAATGGTTCTTCATTGTGCATTTAAACATATATATATGTGTGTGTTTACGTGCGTAAGTGAAAGCTTTAAGGAGGATCAAGAAAATGGTTTATGAGTTGAAGGGCAGTTATAAAATGATGATCTAAGATAGGAATGAGTGTATAAATGAAGGTTGAGAAGAAAATAGTGAATGTGATAAAAAGTTGGAATTTGCAGAACATGAAGAGTGAGAAAATGGATATCTGAATTTTTGATGATCTTGATAGAACTTGGCTAATTTTGCTTTTTAGAGGTAGTGTGGATTGTGGTGAATGAGTTTAGTGAGGTGCAGTAGATTAAAAATTGAAGTGTTGGATTTTGGAAAGTGAAAATCTGGAAATTTTCTGAGAATGAACAGTGGAGAGATGGATTTTCGATCTAAAACTTTCATGAATTTTCTGTGTTGATTTAGGCATATTTTGACAAAATTATCATCATAAAAGTTGTAGATCTTTCTTTTACCTTTTCATTGATATAAAGTTTGTAAATTTTGAAGTTCTGGATCAAAAGTTCTGGAGTTTAGAATTGAGTTTTGGTAGAGAAGAAGTAGTGAGATTGCACTGTCGTGCTTTTGCACGACGGTGACTTTGGTGGTAAAAAAAAAAGAAAGTCGTTATTGTGCTAATGCACGATAGTGACATTGGAGGGCTATTAGTGATTGTTGCCATCGTGCACAGGCATGAGGGTGACACTGGGAGCTTTAAGGTGATTGTCGCCATCGTGCAATTGCACGATGGCGACTTTAGAAAGTTGGTTAGCTATTGAACATCTGATGATTTTTTAGGTATAACTTCTTCTCTAGACCTCCAAATGACTTGATTCTTAAACCATTGGATTCGTAAGACATTTTTATACCTTTTCATAAAAATTGGTATCAATCTAAATTGAATTGAGAGAGATTGAATGAAAAATGTGGGATGGGTCTAACTTGTGCTCTCACCCACTTTTTGTCCTTATCTGTCACACCTGTGACTTTTATCTTTCACACCCTCTCAAATCTGTGACTCACGCACGCCCGTGAGTTTTGTCCCTCACCCCCATAAGTTTAATTAGAATAATTGATGTTTAATTGTCCCATGAAGTTACTGCGTTCTCAATAGTAGCCATGACTTGCAATTGATCTAAACACCCGAGAGGAATTTCCAAACTGGATAGTCCTATTTCTTTTGACCATAACTTCTTCTCTAGATGTCCAAATGAGATGATTTTTGCTTTGGAGTAAACTAGAGATATAGGTCTATAAATCATATGAAGAAATTGAATTGTGATTCAGTATCTAAGATGGTTAAATTCTAGATAGAAGTTGTGTATAATACACTATTTTTTAATATGAACAAGCCGATAATGTTTGAGATATATCCTCCAAATTAATGAACCAAATTGAGTGATTTTGGTGTCAATAGAAACTTAAGACATTGGAGAATAACTTTCTAGAAGGAAGTGTTGCATAATTTTGCCATTTACCTTATCAGATTTAGTATGCAAAGTTGACCCGTGTATGAATTAGAAGAAAAATCTGAAGTGGTCAATGAAGTTATGAAATAGTTTTGACATTGGTTTATTATGGTCCAAATTATTAGTATACATGGTATTAACGAGGGCTTTGATATCTGAACGATTTGGTCATAAGGATCTTGATAAAGTACCCCGGAATTGTCATTGAACATGCATTGTGCATATTGTATAAGTACGTGTGCATTAAGGAACACTTATACAATTGTGCAAAAATGTGATATTTGTACATGTGTTTTGTATGTTATAGAGGAGCATTTTGGGCACCAATCTGACATTGCCGAGTCATCCAGGCATTAGCACTTTGGAGTGTACTGTGAGTCAACCTAGATGATTTCGTAGGATTGATTTGTTTTGAATTAATTTGATTTGTTAAAACTTCCAAAATTACTGAATTGTTTGTTAATTGTTTCTGAATTCCGGACTTGAAGTCTGAGGAGTTTAATAGTTGGGCATGTATTGGAAGTGTTTTGATGTGATATGAATTTCTGAATGACATTTGATTCTCAACGAAAGTTGAATGCCAGACTTAGGTTCGATGCATGTGAAAACTTTGTCTGAACATTTGTATAAGATTGTGATATATGACATATTCAATGTTTGATGCATTTCATAAAATGCATGTTCAGATAAAGGTGTTGTGACTTAAGTTGCCAGTATGAAGCGCTTCCGCGTAGAGCTTTACTCCGTGATTTCTGATTTTACACGTAGAGCTATGCTCCGTGATTCCGTTCTGACTGAGCCCTATGGGCCAGTATTTGTATAATTATGTGATAGGCACTCAGTCACAATAATAAGAACGAATGTGAGTCTCATGCATATAATATTATAAGACTGAAATTCATGAATGATTTGCAAAGTTGTATTGAATGACTATATGATATGCCATGTTGTGTGAGTATCAAAATAATAATAATTATATGTTCTGAATGAATATCTATGATATATATGATGTGTGTATGTAATCCGGTGAATTCATCAATGATGGTTCACTCATAGAGTTCAAAAAACTCATCCAAATTGTAACGTGGCTTTTCAGGTTTTCTAAAAGTCTCCAGAAAGGCTCCGAGTAAGAGTTTCAAGTCAGGATCAGTTTGCGCCTGCATATATTGTTCGATATGTTGTATTGATAAGTGCAGTCTTAAGTGTTGTACAATGTATATGAAAATGGTTTTTGAAATGTAAAGACATTATGTCTAGAGTGTTTTGTATTTGTAATGGGCCCCACGTGATTAGTGAATCTCTAATGAGTTGTGTACTAGTTGTTACGTATTGTTATGATTGAAAAGGGTTATGAATGAAAGTGGGCCCTATGTGATGATTGACTGAAATTGGGCCCAATTTAGTTATGGACTTCTGCGCATTTGTTTGTGATTTCAAAAAAAAATTATACCAATTTTTGACTGGTTGAATGTTCTAATACGCCACCCTCGCGGTATACAGACACGGATATTACCCATAGACGTCGGGCACGTGTCTTGCGAGAGTGGGGTTCTACACCCGCCTTATTGTTGTTATTGTTATTATTATTATTATCTTCACTATGATTCCTTAAATAGTACTGAATGTCCTTATAATTGATTGAAGGCAAATCAATTTAAAAGTCAAGAAGATGTTAATGCTTTCCAATAAGATAAGGAAAATGAAAGTAAATTTAGTCGGATATGGGATTTGATCATCCTATCTTGAATTATATCTATAGATAAAGAATTTGTCTATATAAGAGATAAGAATAAAGATGTAATGAATATAAGAAATATGATTGACTATCTAATGAATGAATTATATAAGTAGTTGTAATGAATATTATTTTCTAAATTAATGAAAATTGAATTATATTATATATATAAGGATAAAATCCTACGATGTTAATGATACATAATTAGATTTTTATGCATATTTTTTGCCATAATGAAAATTCAAACTTATAATTATTAATTGTTTCAATTCAATAAAGAAACAAACTTGTTTTTAATTCAAATATTGAAAGTTGTAGCATATAGCATATAATTTCACAAAATGTTATTCTAAATATAATAAATGAAATTTTCGAATAACAATGACATTGCACATAGCTTTGATTATATATTACATAAAAAAGAGAAATTGTATAGTAAATTGTTCACGACATTATTAAACAAAAGAGGCATTGTATATTAAAATGCTCACAACACTGTATATTAGTGTTGGACCCTTGGTTGTAATTACCTTGAGTGGGCTTGGATCCCCAGCTCAAGCACCTCGCAGCCCAACCTTAATTG
>JAOTAX010116303.1:0-24212 GCA_025629825.1 Erythroxylum guanchezii | reverse complement strand
CACTTTTCTCTTTATTTCTTAAATTTTTAACTCCATTAAAGCAATTTATTCACTAACAATTTCATTTAAACTTCAAATGTCATTTTAGGTCATACCTTAACATAAGCCTCAATAACAAAAGCATTTTTGCCTATCTTAATCTCATCTAACTATTCACATTCAATTTTTTTTTATTTCTTCATTCTAATTTCCTCATTTTCATGTCACTTGACACTTCTTCAAAATTTCAAGGAAAGTTCGGGGTCCAATATACCCACCTTGATTTCCTTACTTATAGACTTGTTTAGGGATGTCTTTCCTCTTGTTCCTCTTGTCTCTCTTGCCTCACTTGATTTCCTTGAATAATAACCAAAATTCCATTCAATTTGGTTTAGAAATCGGAAAGTTATACCTTAACAATTTGGACTATTTCTTATACTGAAACAAAATTTTATGCTCCATTTCTATCCCAAAATTGAAATTCTTAAAGACTGAATTTAGACTCAATTCCTCATCAAATTTGTATCTCTATGTCTCTAGTTTACACCAAATCAAAAATCACTCAATTTGGACATCTACAGAAAAGGTTATGCCCAAAATACCGAAACATGTCTTTGCATGAAAAATGGAGTCTGACTCCGTTGCGGCGAACTTATCCGGAAAGCCACTCTGAAGATATATTTTTCTACTTTTCCAATTTTTAACTTCCCACCTTTCACATATAACCTATCTTAGATCTAACCCATCTCGTCTACTTCATTTTCAACTTCATTTCAAGCCAATATGATTCACAAACCCATTCATGATTTATCTTTGATTATTAACCATAAAAATGCAAGACGTTAACTCATACCATTCATCAACAACTTCCTACCCATATTCAACCTTGTTTTTCACTTTTAACTATCACTAAATATGCTTCATCTAATAATCAAGAAGGGTTAAATGCTTATACTTGCTTGATTTAGCTTCAAATTCTTCGAACTCTTCAAGATCTCCAAAAATCCTAATTTGTCTTCGTTCTTTTCTCTCCTTCTCTCCTTCTCTTCATTATTTTATCTCTTCCTTTCTCTCAATCACGTGTTTTGTAACATCCCGTTACCCATGTTAAGGCTAAAATTGTATATTATGAGAAATTACTGAGAAAGTAGGAAATGCATATCATGCTTAAGCTAAATGTGACTTACACATTTTTGCACATTAATATGATTGTACATGCATTCATGACATTTTTCGGGTATAATTGAGTTATTGAATGTGATTAAAATGTGATTTGGCAATTTATATATATTTTGGGTATTTTGAAATCTTTGTTGAATTTTAGAAAAATATTGATTTTTGGACTAATCCTAGTGTGTCACGTGGCAACATATGTATATGACAAACGACTTGTATATGTAGTGAAATGTGGCAATAACACACATGTGACAAATGGCAAATTGCTATTAGGACAAATGGTGAATCGGTGGAGACAAATAGCACACGGGAAGGACATGTAATGAACCCACGTATTATTATTTTCGGTTAGAAAGAATTACTATAGCGTCTGATTTCCACCGAAACCACTCAACAAAGAACTTTGTCCGTGTTCTTCATTCATCACTGAATATTGACTTGTTATTCTTATTAGTTGTCATTAATTCACTCTTACTATTGGGGATAGCTGAATCCAGTAAGTAGTTATGATAATATTTATTTTATGGTGTAAATATATACATGCATGCATGGGTTTGAGAAATTGTGGTTACGGTGATGAATGATTTTGATGATGGATTTGAGACTTAGGACTTATTCAAAACTGTGTGTAAATGCAAAGTTTGCGGTAAATGGGTAACTCAAAAAAAATGAAAGTGCTCGGATTAGTGTTTATCCGAATATGCTCTGTTTTTGGTGTTAATGTGAAGTTGTTAAAAATGTGCTGGAAACCTTGTTGTTGAACCGTGGTTTTGATGATGATTATTGTTAGAGGTGAATATAGGCATAAGAGGGTAAACCAGTAGAGTTTCAGTGAATGCATGTGCTAAATGGCTGAGATGAGGAGTTGTATTTGTGAATGTGGGAAAAAAATTTTAGTCGAGAGATGAAGAACATATGGAGTATCGAATTTTTGGTATTTAAATGGTAAACTTAAATCTGATTTGTTTAGAAATTGTTTTGGGTATAGAAGTGCATAATAGACATTGTAGGAATGTGAAATCTAGGAAAAGAATGAAAGAAGAAGATGAGCTTAGACGTAGTAAAGTTCACCGCGGCCAACTATTTTTAGTTCGTCACGACCAACTTGAAAGAGTTGATTTCTGTAAAAGTTCCACGCAGCCAACTCTTGAGTTTGATGCGGCAAACTTTAAGAAAATGTCAAAGAATTTTGCTATCTGAAAAGTTCGCCACAGTGAAGTTTTGTTCCAACAGCTTGAACATACTTTGGTATTTTGACCATAACTTTCTCTGTGGTTATCCAAATAAGATGATTTTTAATTTGTAGTAAACTAGAGACATAGGAATACAAATATTCTGAAGAAATAGAGTTTTATTTCTGTCTCTAAGTATTTTAAAATCTGGATTGAAATTGAGTTTTGACTGAGGCTGTAGATCTACCCGAGACAGAAAATCATATTCTGTTGTTATTGAATAAACTGTATTGATATAGGCTGAATTAGACAAAGGTGTCTTCACAAAGGTTGTATTTCATTTTCTTATCTTTCAATTGGTATTAAGTTTGTAATTTTTGGATATCTGAGTTGAAAGATATGAGTTGTACAATTAGAGGGTATGATATTGTACTAGCCAAAGGTTCAAATATACCCATTATGTGGTATTGTGAGCATAAATCATAAAATACTGAATCAAATTGGATGATCTTGGAGTCATTAGAAACTTAAGATATTGGAGAACAACTTTCCAGAAGGAAGTGTTGCCTAATTCTATCATTTACCCTATCAGATTAATTATCCAAAGTTGACCCAAAATCATGTGGGTAGAAAATCTGAAGTGATAAATTAGGTTATGAAATTGATTTCACATTGTTTTATTTTGGTCCAAATTATAATTACCAAGTGATATTAACGAGGGCTTTGATATCTGATTGATTTAATGATGAAAATTACAATAAGATACCCAGAACTGTAATTGAATATGCATTGTGCATATTTTATATAAGTAGATGTGCATAAAAGAGTACTTGCATTTGTGCAAAAAAGTGATATATCGTAAATGTGTTGTGTATGTTTTAGAGGGGCACGTCGGATGCCAGTCAGACATTGTCGGACCATCTAGGCAATAGCCTATTGGAGTGTACTGTGAGTCAACCTAGATTAATTTCCTAGGATTGATTTGGTTTGATTTCTTAAGCTTCCAATTAGTAAATTGTTGCATTTTGTTCCTAAATCCCAGACTTAAAGTCCGAGGAGTAAATATTTGGGGCTGTATTTGAAGTGTTCTAATTTGTTTGATAATTTTGTATGAAATGTGGATACTCAATGAAAGTTGAATGCCGGATTTAGTTCGAAGACTATGAAATTCTATTTGTGTATTATGCTATGTGAATTCTCAACGAAAGTTGAATGTCGGACTTAGGTCCGATGACTATGAAATTCTGAATGTGCTTTGTAAATGATTATGATATATGGTAAATTCTGAATTATTACATTTCATAAAATGCATGTTCAGATAAAGACGTTGTGACCAGAGTAGCCAGTATCAAGTGCTTGCACGTAGAGCTTTGCTCCGTGATATATAATTCTGCACATAGAGCCATGCTCCGTGATATATGTTTCTAACTGAGCCCAATGAGCCAGTATTTGTATATGTGATATGTGATAGGTACTCGGTCACAACAATAATAATGAATGTAGAGTCTCATATGCATCTGTATCTGTGTATATATGTTCTGATTCACAATAAATTAGATGATGTGTCGTAACAACGTGAGTATTTGGAATATACATGTTCTGCATGAATAGTTATGAAATAGGTGATTTGTGTATATGAATCCAGTGAAATCATCAATGATGGTTCACTTATTGAGTTCGCAAAACTCATAAAAAAATTGCAACGTGACTTTTTAGGTTCAGAGGAGTTAGCCAATTAGACCAATTAGAGTTCAGCCACTGCAAATGAGCATAAGTTAGGGGTCGGGATCAGTTTGCACTTGCATATGTATTTCATTAAAAGTGTAATATTAAGTGTTGTGAAATGTGTATGAAAATGGTTTTTGAAATGTAAAGCTATTATGAAAACAAGTATTTTGTTCTGTAATAGACCCAAGTGATTACTGAAACTCTGATGTGATTCAATAATGTTTGTATATCTGATTGAGCCCAAGATTATTATATAAATTGGCGACACTTTCATGACTTTTACTATACTTTTAGACTCATAATTCTTGATTTCGTGCTCAAATTAATCCTTGAGTGTGTACTTTTATTTTATGCAATTTGATAGTAAAAATTATTACAAATTGATATTAATTGCACTATTAATTTTTCTGAGAACAATTGATACTGTAAATTGCAATTGTCATTGTAGGAACCTCAAGGAGAAGGGAGTCGAAAGATGGGCTGAAGTGGAGTCAACAAGAGCAAAGGTCCTACAGAACGTTCACCGCGGCAAAGTAGATTTGTCGCTACAGCAAAACACGAAGAATCCAGGATGAACTTTCCGAAAAAGTTCGCGGCGAAGTATCCAGAAAAGAGCAAAACTTTTTGGGAAAAGTACATTGCGGCGAACTTATCTATCGCCATGGCGAACCGTCAAAAACTCGAACCATATTTAGAAAGATCACTCACTATTTGACTCGACCCACCGATCTTACACTTTAAAAAACCTACTAAGTTAGGTTACAGAGGGAGAGAAGAAAACACAACACACGGGGAGCCGACCACACACACAGCTCTCATCTCTCTCACTCTCGACCTTCATCCATCATTTCTATCCATTTTTCATCATCACCTTCATCATTTGTTGCTGCTGCCATGGATATTATCGGTCTATTTACGACTGTGAGTGCTCCCGAAGTGATGCTTGGCTAAGCACCATTTTCTCTTGAAGAAGTAGTGATGTTTTGAGTTCAATGGGCTTCAAAGAGGAGTAGTTTTTACATTGTTGAGTTTAACTACATTGTTATGAACTCCTGAGTTAGGATTTATGCCATGTAGTTAGATTTTCTTGATTATAGTTTAATCAAGTGATGAACAATATATTGTGTTATGGATTTGTTTATGTAGAACTTGGAGCTTTAATATATGAAGTCTCATATATGTCTTTTTGGTGATTTTGTTAATTCACTTTTATCTACCTAGTTGTGTTTGATACTGAGAAGATGCTTGATCCCAATTAACCTCTTGCATTAACTTATCCATTACATACACTAAGATGCATTTAATAAGGCTTTAATAAATGGAGTTCATTTATTAAAACTTGGACTTAAAGAGTTCTTTAAGGTTTATCATTTGAAAACTTGGTGATTTTTGCTCCCAAAAAGATTTGTTTTGAACTATGATAGCCAAAGCTCGTTTTCAAGAGGATTTTATCACATTTGACCATCGTTTGAGTTTTAAATTTCCTTTTCCCAAAAATTCAAAAATACCTTTTTATGTACTTTTCTTTCAATTAGTTAAATTTAGTTAGTTTTATCAAAGGTAAAAAACCCCCCTTAATCATTTTAGTTTGCATTTCTTGATAATTAGGCTAGCTTAGATCCATTGTGCTAGGTTCCGATTAAGTGAGAAGACCCGAGGTTGTACTCTATATTGCAATCCTTGGAATTAAAATTTTGATTCGATTTACAAGGGAATAACCCAAAGACAAACCGCAGATCAAAATGGTGCCGTTGCCGGGGACCCAAGCACTTGGTTTTCTTTAGGTTAGCCGTTGTCATTTTAGTCTATCATTGATGATAGGAACCTTTTCCTTTTAGATTTCATTTTGGGATAGTTTAATTTCATACTTGTCAATAGTATATGTCGCCCCCCCTTATCGCAAGGTACACATCGGGACTCCCGGAGGTCATTTCGGTACATATCCTACGATAAGGGCGAGCTACGATCGATCAATACATTCACTGATATGGCATGGTATCATTTTTCACTTATAAAGCATCATAAGAAAACCACAATATTTTAAAATCAACTTTTCTTCATTTTATTTCTCAAAATCGAAAGTCTACATTATGTCTTTCAACCTTTACTACATGTACATCAACAAAACCTAGTACATAAGTACTACCTCAAAGAGGAACATATATCAAATCTATCTAAGCCATCAAAAAATTCCCAGCTGACCGACCTTTGAGTCATGACTTCTCTTGCCAATCACAATCTACACGGCTGGTAGAGCCTCTTTAATAGCTAGAGTCGCCTCTTGGTCCTGAAAAGATAACGTTGCAATTTTGGTGAGTTTTGTGAACTCAATGAGGTAACCATCATTGATGGTTCATTCAATTCATACAACACATCAATTCACATCATAATTATTTTACAATTTTGCATTTTACAAAAGTAACATGTTTTCACTTAAGTATAGGAAATTCTGCATTTCAATTAATCAAACATACTTACTAAGATGCATATGAAATGCTTATGAGACACTTTTCCAATTATTACATTGTTGTGACCGAGTGCTTGAATTGTCCCATATAGGGCTCATTAATCGTTGAGCCTAAGGCTCTGAGTCACTTTTGAGCTCAAGGCTCAGTTTCACTCATTGAGCTTTAAGATCTAATTGGTGGCTACTCTGGTCACAACTGTCATTATCTGATTATGCATTTATGAATGGAATGCATGTACCATAATCAATCACATTATAAGGCACTTAGGTCTTCACATTCACATTCAAGCAGCACTTCAATATTTCAATTCACATTACACAATCATCGGACCTCCTGTCAATAATCCACAATCAAGTCATATTCCTTCAATATTCAACATATTTGTAAGTGAACAAATAATTAAGTGAGACCATCTAGGTTACTCACAAGTTGCTCCCAAAGCTAATGCCTGGAAGATCCGGCAATGTCTGAAAGTTGACGTTCTAGTTGCTCCTCTATAACAAATAATGTACACAATATCACAATTTGCACAATCATAAGTATTCAATAATGCACATGTATGAAATGAATTATGTACAATGCAGGTTCATGATAATCCCGGAAATTTTTCATCATAAAATCGATCTCATATCAAAACTTATCTAAGCATAATTTATACTTAGGTTTATGTCTCACTAGAACCATTGAAATCACAATTCATTATTCACTGGCTTACTTTCAGATTTTCGAAAACACCCCTTTCGGGTATACTGTTCACATTCAATCAGAAGGTGAACATGAAGTAATTAGATCAAATTTTCCTCTAGACAAGTGTTCCTACATCTCTTATGTTACCATTGATACCAAAATCACTCAATTTGGTTCGGTGAGTCAAGAGATATACTCCAAACATTTTCGGATTGCTCATGTCCAAACAGTATACTATGCACAACTTCCATCTGGAATTTAAACATCTTAGAGACTGAATTAGATTCCTATTTCTTCATATAATTTGAAGCCCCGTGTCTCTTGTTTATCACAAAACAAAAATCATCTCATTTGGAGTTCTATTGGTCCCAAAATCATCAAAATACTCAAGTATGTTTCATAGGATAACACCAGTTCATATTATTTAAGAGCACACTCACTGTACCCGTCCCACTCTTTTCACTCAATCTTTCTCCATTCATTTCAGGTAGCTATAATTCTTGGTGGAGATGTAGATCAATGTATTATGAATTCAATGGTTCAAGAATCAGATCATTTGGAGGTCTAGTGAAGAAGTTATGGTCAAAAGAAGCAAACATGTTTATGACCTCAATCAAAATGAACCTATTTTGGCGTGATTTCTATAACTTTCATAAATAATGTTGGATTGATCTTGTTTTTGGTCTTTTGAAAAGAGAACTTTGAGATCTACAACTTTCATGCAGACCTCAAAGTGAGATTTGGCCTCCAAAAGGGTTAAAAATGGAACAGAAAAAGGAAGCAAAAGGTCAAACTAAGACAATGCTGAAGTCAAACTAAGACGATGATGACGTTATACTAAGACGAAGATGACGTCATACTAAGACGAAGATACTAAGACGAAGATGATGTCATATTAAGATGAAGATGACATCATACTAAGACGAAGATACTAAGACAAAGATGACATCATACTAAGACGAAGATACTAAGACGAAGATGATGTCATACTAAGACAAAGATACTAAGACAAAGATGACATCATACTAAGATGACGATGATGTCATCCTAAGACGAAGATACTAAGACAAAGATGACTTCATACTAAGACGAAGATACTTCCTTCTTTCATTTGCATCGTCTTACCTTTGCACTCTCTAGAATATCTCCACTTATAAAGATCATAATTTCCAACTCTAATGTCCAAAATTTTCATACTATATACCGTTGAAAAGGTAAAAGAAAGATCTACAACTTTCCAGAAGGCAACTTTGCCAAAATCTATTTATATCAGTCCCAATTTGCCCCTAAAGTCTGAAGATGATTTTTCCACTCATACACCAACGTACTGCACCCAATTCTTAACTTTATGAAAACTTTTGAGATTCTTAGAAACAGAATTGAAATTCGATGTCTTCATACAAAATGTAACCATATATCTCTAGTTTAATTTAAATTAAGAATCATCTCGTTTGGACAATGAGGGAAAATGTTGTGGCTAAAAGACTGAAACATACTCAGTTAACATTTTCCAGATTTTCAAACTTTCAATATTTTACAACACCTAATCGGTAATAATCTTTCAAAACACTATATTAACACTACAACCAAATTTTTCATCCCCAAAAACGCAGTATTTATGAAAAAACACTTAACTACCATTTTCCATGCAGATGACAGTAACTTATCAAATTTATTTCGTAAATCTCCAACCTTAAAGGATTTATTCACTACTTACTTGCTGAAAACTCCAAAATCTTCAAGCCCTAAACTCCACACGATTTTTGTACTTCACTGAGTACAATGACCAGCTTCTGGTTTTTCTTAGGGTAAAGGACACAAATGGCAAAGTGGGTTTGGTGTAGGAAAGGAAAAACATAGAAATTTCTTAGAAGGTGTTTGATGGAAAACTCCGTGTATGGAAAGAAAATTTGAAGAAGATAATAATAAAAAAGAAGGAACTTATATATGACTTAACTTGTCAACTCTCAAAGAACAGTAACCTACTTCTAGCAAAAGTACAAAAGCCTAAGTGACACTTGTCACTTTCCTATGGTCTAAGCTCTAACCAAGTTCCTTTTGAACTAAACTTATTAACTCCCATCTTTACAAACCAATTATCTCCAAATATCTTTTGATTTCTTGTTCCCTATTATATATATATATTTCACGGTACTCCATAAATTCACCAACATTCACAATTACGATATTTCCACTAATCACTAATATTTCCAATGTGAAAACATTCATAATTTCTCAAAATTCACAAATCAATCCAATTATACCCAGAATTATTCAAGAATGCATGTACAATTTTTCATGTGCCACAACTTCACTATTCATATCTATTTATATGACATATTATGCATGAACATGGAAATCCATTTCTAACTCTCATTACTCACTCACATTTACTATTCTAACCCTCCCACAAGTAATGGGATGTTACAGCATAAGTTTTTAATTTTTCTTTGCATAGCATAAATTTTGAAAACCCAAACAAAAGCATACTTTCACAGTTGGATATTTCATACTTAGCATCCTTCCATACATACACATTTTCATACATACTTTTACACACCATACACTCGCATCCTTAACATCTCGCCTTTTATTTGACTTTGTGTGTTTGTGAGTAAATTTTGTTACAATTTATTTTATTTGGATTGTTTCTGTGCATGCCCCGGAGAGCTAGACTTGTTCCTTTACAACCTGAAATTGAGAGATGCTTAAGGAAGCTTAGGAAAGAGAGGAAAGAACAAGAGAGAAGCAAGGTAGTTGTGGAAAAGGAGTCAAGTCAGCCAATTAGTGGAAGTGAGTTGAGAGAAAGAGTGATGATGGCTGAGAACCCCACTTTTATACAAAATCCTAACTTTCATGCTAACCAACCTAGAAATGGAAATAATGGAGGAAATGGGGAGCATGAGAGAGTAGGAGAGAATAATGGGAATCAAAGACGGAGACCCATTAGGGAAGCAATGACTTTTGATGTGAACTATGATCCATTTACTGCTGCTTGCCCTAATTTTGATGTTAATTTTGAATTGAAAGGCTTACTGATTAATTCTCTTCCTAAATTTCATGGCTTGGCAAGAGAGGATCCCTACATGCATTTACAATCCTTATCTATGATCTGTCAAAGTATGAAACTAGTGGGAGCTTCACTTGATCAGGTTCTATGGAAGGTTTTTCATTTGTCCTTAGAAGGAAAGGCAAGGGAGTGGTACATAGTCTCCCAAGGCATGTGGCAAATGCCTGCCATAGCTGGGCCAATTTGAGTAAAGCTTTCTTGGAGATATTTCAGGTGATTCAAACATCATAAAGATTGACGATGATGTGGAAATAGTTGAAGATATTGTACCTCACTACAAATGCTTCATCAAAGAAAATCAGGAAGGTTTGGCCTAGGCCGCTGTCACACCGGCTCACCAAGAAGCGAGCCCCACATCAAAGGAATGAGGGAGTGATCTTTTCTCTATTGAACTTCATAAATTGATTCCTTTTATTATGCAACCTCCTATACTTGAGTTAAAACCCTTACCCACTACATTAAAGTATGCTTTTCTTGAATCTGATGAGCGATTACCTGTCATAATTGCCAATACCTTGTCTAACACTGAGGAAGAGAAACTCCTGAATGTTTTACATGAAGAAATAGGAGCCAAACTCAAAGTACATGGCCACCTATTAAAGCTCTACCATGAGAACCAAAAGCATCCATGAATATCAGGCTCTTTCTCTCCTTCACTCGTTTATTTACTTTGGGTCTGTGAGTAGTTATACAATGTTTGATGTCTTACTTTCCTAAACAAGTGTTGGGGAGAAACCATCCCAGTAGAAAGATAGCTATGTTTTTTTTCCTTTTCTTCAATAGCTCTACATTCGAATAAAGTCCCCTCTGTCTCTTTTTCCCCTTACTATTTTCATTGTTCTTATGCTTTGCTTCTTCTTCATTGAGTACAATGTTATGTTTAAGTGTGGGGGAGTTTTTCCCACTTTTTGATTCTTGTTTGTGCTCCATTTTGGCCATTTACATGTTTGTGTTAGTCAATTATGCATTATGTTCATAATTTTTAAACTTGGTGATTGTGAAAATTGAGTTTCTGTTGTTTTTCGCCATGGCGTATTGTGCTTTTGCTGCGGCCATACGCACATTTTTCGCCGCGGCAAACTTTGGTTTTGCCGTGGCACCAAACTCTTGCGGAAATGATTTTCTTGAGAAATTTTTCCTCAATTCAACAATTCTCCCTCATTCGATTCTTATCACTCTTGTTTCTCAAAGAATTTATAAGTTTCACAGTTATTCTTGAGTTTTTTAAAATACCTCCCATTCTTTAAATGATAATCGATTTTGGCTATTTTTATTTTTGATGTTTTCAACACGAAGTAAGTGAAGACATGCTGATAAAGTAGCACTTTATGTTTTTTAAGACTTGAGATTGTTCATTGAGATATTACCCTTGTTGAAAGGATATTTGAGCCTGAATTTCTTTTAATTCTTTTGTGTATCTGCTTATTTCATATCTCTCTAGAACTTGTTTCAATTCTTAATCAAAGCTTTATGAACTAGAATTTTGTTAACATGATAGAGGCATTCTTTCAAAACCCTTTGACCTAAACACAATCCCATAAACACTTATCTAAAAAAAAGAGAACAGAAAGAAAAAAGATAAAAATACAAGAAGCAACAAATATATTTATATATGTATATGCTATATTTATGTTCAAAAAAAATGTTATCATTTGAGTCAATATTGTTTTACTGTTAACATCTATTTTATAATTGTAGTGCATGTACTCATACTTTTTTTCCTTCGTCCATCCCATCCATTGCATCTAACCTTCCGTGCATTACAACTTGAAAAGTCCTCTTGATTTTCGAAATTATAGTTCTTATAGTGGAGAAATAGGACTGTCACAACCTTATAGTAGAGAACGGACTAAGCAGATTTTAGAGTGAAAATATCCCTAAACACAAGTGAGATGAGAGCAAACACCTTACCTTGAGTGAAATCTCTTTTGTTCAATCTCATTGATTAAATTCTTTTAGTGTTTATTTTCTTAACACTCTTTCAGTCTGCTTTGACTGATTTCTGAGAAAGTGATTTTTGCCAATTTCCTATTATTGTTTTAAGCATGGTCAGAATTTTTCTTTTGCGCTTGTGTCTCTTTGACTCTTATAAACTTTGTCCAATAGTACAAAGGTCTAAGTGTGGCGGAATTTAATTGAGCCCAGGTTTATTATATAAATTGGCGGCACTTTCATGGCTTTTACTATACTTTTTGACTCCTAATTCTTGATTTCGTGCTTAAATTAATCCTTGAGTGTGTACTTTTATTTTATGCAATTTGATAGTAAAAATTGTTTCAAATTAGTATCAATTGCACTATTAATTTTTATGAGAACAATTGATACTACAAATTGCTATTGTCATTGAAGGAACCTCAAGGAGAAGGGAGTTGAAAGATGGGCTGAAGTGAAGCCAACAAGAGCAAAGGCGCTACAGGACGTTCGCTGCGGCAAAGTAGACCTGTCGCCATAGCGAAACAGAAAGAATCTAGGCTAAACTTTCGAGAAAAGTTCACCGTAGCGAAGATTAATTCTTTCTCTATGGCGAAGGATCCAGTAAAGAGCAAAACTTTTCAAGAAAAGTACGCCACGACGAACTTATTTGTCGCCGTGACAAACCGTCGAAAACCCGAATGATATTTAGAAAGATCGCTCACTATTTGACCTGACCCACCGATCCTACACTTAAAAAAACCTATTGAATTAGGTTCCAGAGGGAGAGCAGAAAACATAATACACGGGGAGCCGACCACACACACACCTCTCATCTTTCTCACTCTCGACCTTCATCCATCATTTCTGTCCATTTTTCATCGTCGTCTTCATCATCTGTTGCTGCTGCCATGGATACTATCGGTGTATTTACGGTTGTGAGTCCTCTCGAAGTGATGCTTGGCTAAGCACCATTTTCTCTTGAAGATGTAGCAATGGCTTGAGTTCAATGGGCTTTAAAGGAGAGTAGTTTTTACATTGTTGTGTTTAACTACAATGTTATGAACTCCTGAGTAAGGATTTATGCCTTGTGGTTAGATTTTCTTGATTATAGTTTAATCAAGTGTTGAACAATGTATTGTGTTATGGATTTGTTTATGTAGAACTTAGAGCTTTAATATATGAAGTCTCATATATGTCTTTTTGGTGATTGTGTTAATTCTCTTTTATCTACCTAGTTGTGTTTGATACTGAGAAGATGCTTGATCCCAATTAACCTCTCACATGAACTTATCCATTACTCACACTAAGATGCATTTAACAAGGTTTTAAGAAATGGAGTTCATTGATTAAAACCTTAGACTTAAAGAGTTCTTTAAGGTTTATCATTTGAAAAATTAGTGATTTTTGCTCCCAAAAAGATTTAAACTATGATAGCTAAAGCTCGTTTTCAAAAGGATTTTATCATATTTGACCATTGTTTGAGTTTTAAATTTCCTTTTCCCAAAAATCCAAAAATACCTTTTTATATACTTTTCTTTCAGTTAGTTAAACTTAGTTAGGTTTATTAAAGTTCCAACCCCCCCCCCCCCTTTTAATCATTTTAGTTTGCATTTCTTGATAATTAGGCTAGTTTAGATCTATTGTGCTAGGTTCCGATTAAGAGAGATGACCCGAGGTTGTACTCTATATTGCAATCCATGGAATTAAATTTTTGATTCGGTTTCTAAGGGAATAACCCAAAGACAAACCGCGGATCAATATCTTATGGTTGAAATTGTTATAAATAAATCGGGCCGAAATTGATTACCGATTTTTCGCATGTGCTTTTATTGTTTAAGAAAATTTGCAATGGGATTCGATCATTTACTGTTTTAGCATACCATTCTTGTGAGATTCGTACTCAGATACCTCTTAAGATGTCGGGTACATGTCTTACGAGAGTGGGGTGCTACATGTTTTCTTCTTCAAATGCAAGACTACAACTTTCCTTTACCCATTTTACCCTTCCTTTAATGCCTTATAAGTTTTAGACTTAAGTGGTCTTCCAAGAATGCCCCTTATACATTCTTACTTCTTCAATTTAACTTACATCATACTATACTCTAACAAAATTTTAATTTCTATATTTAATACTTCTAAATCCATCAATCCAAGCAATAAATCCTCCTAACATTGACATGCTAATTACTCCAAAATTATTCTATCGATCCTTATAAAAAAAATTTAATCATGCTTAATCAATAAGAAAAGAATTTGGGGGCCAACATTTCGTTCCCCCTTAAAGAATTTCGTCCTCGAAATTCTTACCTGAGTCATTAAAGAGATGTGGATACTTCTCCCTTATAGTTTCCAAGGCTCCCACATGGCCTCTTATACAGAATGGTTTCTCCACAGGACTTTGACTAGCTAAACTGTCTTGTTCCTGAGGACCTTCTCTTTGGTGTCCAAAATCTCCATTGGAGTTTCCTCGTAACTCATATCATCTCTCAACTGAACCTCAGCGGTCTGAATAATGTGGGATGGATTTGATCTATATCTCCTTAAAATGGAAACATGAAAGACATCATGTACATGAGACAATTTAGGTGGCAATGCCAATCTAGAGCTAGCGGTCCAATCCTTTCAAGAATTTCATAAGGACCTCACATATCTCAGACTCAACTTGCCTTTCCTGCCAAATCTCATTACTCCTTTCCAAAGAGATGTCTGAAGAAACACTTTCTCACCCACTTCATACTCTGTCTCCTTTTAATGTGCATCAGTGTATATCCTGAGCTGCCTTAAGCCATTGCTTAACTAGATTGACCTTATCAACTTTCATCTGAAGTAACTCTGGTCCAATCAGTTTCCTTTCTCCTTCCTCATCCCAACATATTAGAGTTCTAAATCTCCTTCCACACAGTGCTTCATAAGGAGCCATCTGAATGATCGAATGGTACAAATTATTGTAAGCAAATTCGACCAGTGGAAAATGCTCATCCTAAGCTCCTTTGAAATCCATCACACATGCCCTGAGCATTCCCTCAAGGGTCTGAATGGTGTTTTCAGATTGACCATCTGTTTGGGGGTGAAAAGCAGTGCTAAAATTCAACTTGGTTCCTAGAGCCTCTTGTGAGCTTCCCCAAAATCTCGAAGCAAACTGAGGATCCTTGTCAGAAACTATCGAATCTGAAATCCCATATAATCTTACTATCTCATCAATGTACTTCTTTGCTAGCACATGCAAAGAATCAGTATATTTAATTGCCAAAAAATAAGCTGACTTCGTCAAACGATCAACAATAACCCATATCACATCATGCTTCCTACTGGTCTTGAGCCAACCCATCAGAAAATCCATGGTTACCCATTGCCACTTCCACTCAGGAATGGACAATGGCCTGAAGTTGCCTGAAGGTGCCTGGTGTTCAACCTTGACTTGTTGACACACTAGACACTTACCTGCATATTCTGCTGCATCCCTCTTCATGCCTTCCCACCAGAAATTCTCTCTCAAGTCCTTATACATCCTGGTGCTACTTGGGTGCATGGTATAAGGCATATTGTGTGCCTTATCCAGTATCTCATCCTTTACCTCCTTGACATTCGGGATACAAAGTCTATTTCCTACAGTCATAAGTTCATCATCTCTCACTACCGGTTCAGACTTCTTGACATTCTGAATTTCTTCTCAGAGCTTGTTCAATTCTGTATCTTGAGCCTATAACTCCCTAACTTTCTCTCTGAGTATCGGTCTTACTCTGAAGTTAGCAAGAATGAAATTTGGTTCCTCCTGTTTCAAGCTTATCATAAGCTTATCCATCTCTTCCAATAAAGGTAGATAAACTGTTTGAACATAAGCTATTGAGGATTTTCTAGTCAAAGCATCCACCACTACATTCGCCTTCCTTAGATGGTACTTAATCAATAAATCATAATCCTTGAGCAACTCAACTTGCATTCTATGTCTCAAATTCAACTCTTTCTGGCTCAATAAGTACTTAAGACTTTTTTGGTCAGTAAAGATCCTCGTCTGAACCCCATACAGATAATGCCTTCAAATTTTTAAGGCAAAGATTACTACTGCTAATTCCAGATCATGGGTCAGGTAATTCAACTCATAAGGCTTCAATTGCCATAAAGCATAAGCTATCACCTTGTCTTCCTACATCAACACACAACCCAAACCCTTTCTTGAAGCATCGTTGTAAACTGTATACCCCTCATCTCCTGTAGGCAAAGTCAGAATGCAAGCACTTGTCAATTTGTGCTAAAGCTCCTCAAAGATTTTTTAAAACTCATTACTTCAGATAAACTTCTGATTCTTCGTCAATAACTTGATCATTGGAGCAGTTATCATAGAGAATCCTTCCACAAACCTCCTCTAATAACTTGCCAGACCCAAAAAGCTCCTCACCTCTGTCATTGTCTTAAGTGCATGCCACTTCACCACTGCTTCAACTTTCCTCGGATCAACATGTACCCCGTCTTTCGAAATCACACGTCCAAGGAATATCACCTCATGAAGCTAGAATTCACATTTGTTGAATTTGGCGTAAAGTTCGCTCTCCCTTAATGTCTATAACATAATCCTGAGATGCTCTTCATGTTCCCCTTCACTCTTGGAATACACTAGAATGTCATCCATAAACACTATGACAAACTGATCTAGATACTCCTTTAAGACCCTATTCGTATGATCCATGAAAGCAGCCGGAGCATTGGTCAGACCAAACGGCATGACTAGGAACTCGTAATGCGCATAACGAGTCCTAAAGGCTGTCTTGCTTACATCAGACTCCTTGATTCTGAGCTGATGATAGCCCAACTTGAGATCAATCTTGGAAAAACCCTTGCTCCCTGCAGCTGGTCAAACAGATCATCAATCTGGGGTAGAGGATACTTATTCTTAACAGTCATCTTGTTGAGTCTCCGATAGTCGATACACATCCTCCATGTTTCATCCTTTTTCTTAACAAATAGAATCGACGCTCCCTATGGTGATGAACTGGGCCTTATGTACCCCTTCTCTAGCAGTTCCTCTAACTGTTCCTTAAGCTCATTCAGCTCATCTGGAGCCATTCTATACAATGGTATACAAATGAGTGCGGTTCCGAGAATCAAGTCGATGGCAAATTCGATTTCCCTCACTAGTGGCAAACCAAGTAATCCCTTCATTCCCATGAGTGTCCACAACATGTGCCAAGAAGGCTTCATATCCCTTTC
The DNA here is from genome assembly GCA_025629825.1 of Erythroxylum guanchezii. Taxonomy (NCBI): domain Eukaryota; kingdom Viridiplantae; phylum Streptophyta; class Magnoliopsida; order Malpighiales; family Erythroxylaceae; genus Erythroxylum; species Erythroxylum guanchezii. Next base: position 6,813 of record JAOTAX010116303.1, on the reverse strand, counting down.
CTAACATTCTGTTAGCTAGCAAAGCTGAAATAATTCTTGGAGATGGTGTTTTCTTGCCCCCCTGAAAATCACTTTCTCACCGTTGCCTAGATCAAATTCCACCTCCTTAAGGCCACAATCCAACTTTGCATGATATTTCTTCATAACATCTATTCCAAGTACAACATCTAAGCCTTTTAGATCTAGAGTTAGTAAGTCCACTACCAGTCTAGCACCCTCAATGAAAAGCTCACAACTTCCATATACTTGCTTTATTATCACATTCCTCCCTAAACTAGTACTAACAATCAAGGGACTGTCCAATGGCATCAACTCAACATCATGTAATATCATACTTGCAGAAACAAATGAATGCTTAGAGCTAGAATCAATAAAAACATATGCTTCAAAATTAAACAACTAAGCCATACCCGTGACAACTTCAGGTGCAGCTGCGGCTTCCTCTCTGGTCATGGCAAACAGTCTTGCCTGTGCCTGACCCCTTGGCCTTCCTGGAGGAATAGTCTTCTTTTCAACTCCAAAACTGCCCACGTCAGTGATTGGCCTACTTCTCACTATTTCTGCTCTCTTTGGGCCTTAAAATTACAACCCTTTTTCCTTGTCTTTTGGGGACAGTCCCTACTCATGTGTCCCTTCTCCCCGCTTCGAAAACACCCTCCAAGTAACTTGAAGCACTCTCCTTTGTGAAGTTTCCCACAATGCTCACATTAGGGGTTCGTATATTTACTCCTCCCCGTCCTTCCAGTGCCTCCCACAATTAAGACTTGCCCTGAAATGCCGCAGCAAAAACTCCTGTAGCAAAACTACAACCCAAAACTACCTATCTTACTAGCATGCCAACTTAAAATCCTTCAACCACATTCATCAATTCAACCCAAAAACCAAAAGGATATAAACGTAACCACAAACACGTTCTTAAAATCTTATTCTCATTTCCATAATCGAATACTTTGCGAAAAAATTTAAAAAAAATCATAGACAAAACTAAACATATATTTCATTAACAACAAAAATTAAGAGTTTTACAAAGCTTTACTAGCATTTCGAGCCACGATACATTCAGTTGAGTTCGAGAACCAACAATGCAAAAACACTCTTGAACTAGTAAAACTTGAAATACGGCTAAAGCCTTGTGATTACAAAAAAACTAGCTTAAAAGTACAAAAGTATTCCTAATTGGAGTGATGCCTTGACTCTCTTGACTACTCGATCTCTTGCTCTTCACTTAAAGATGGGATGGATAAGGGGGTGAGCTTAAATCTTATAGGTAATAGATTTATAATCGAGAAATAAGCAAAAACCATTTTCAAAACTCATTGCCATTGTACATTTTCGAAACCATAGTAATTTCACATGTAAAAATCATCAAACACTTATTTTTCAAAATTCTCAGTTTATCAAACAATTCATGTGCAATTATAAACCATATATGCATCAAACTTGTTAACATATCATAAGCACATAAGCACATCAGAATGGTTTGGGTAGATCCATGAACATGACGAACTACACAATTCCACATAATGGTCCTGTGTAGTTGTAAACTTGATGTACTATCGCAATCCTACATAGTGGTTTTATGTAGATTTAAACATGGGGGAGTCCATAAAGGAGCTCCGTGCCACTAGTGGGCAAGCAAGAGAAGCCTTTACTTGGTCAATGTGCATGTGACATTCTTGAATGGATTACACAAAACCCATATAACATGTAATTCATGAATCGAAAACATTTTGCCCAAATGGCACATTTTGGAAACTTGTTTTTCATGAACATGAGATATTTTGAAAAATCACTTCCGAAAGCATAATTTCATAAACATGTATCTTTTCAAAAAGAATCCTTTTCAAAGTTTTTTCATCAATCATCAACACATATCATGTAGCAAACATATAACAATTTCACAATTCATTTAAGAAGCAATAAAGGAAACATTGATGGTGCAATTTAAATCATTAAACTTCCTTGATTTGAAAAAAAACAATAAGTGGCTTATTTCTCTATTATATACGTGTACCTACCTTAATTTCCTTGCTTATAGACTTGCTTAGGGATGTCTTTCCTCTTGCTCCTCTTGTCTCTCTTGCCTCACTTGAGTTCCTTGAATAATAACCAAAATTCCATTCAATTTGGTTTAGAAATCAAAAAGCTATACCTTAACAATTTGGACTATTTCTTATATTGAAACAAAATTTTATGCTCAAATTCTATCCTGAAATTGAAATTCTTATAGACTGAATTTATACTCAATTCCTGCATAAAATTTGTAACCCTATGTCTCTAGTTTACACCAAATTAAAAATCACTTAATTTGGACATCTACAGTAAAAGTTATGCCCAAAATACCGAAACACATCTGTGCAGGAGAAATGGAGTCTGACTTGGCCACGACGAACTTGTCCAGAAACCCACTCCGAAGACATATTTTGCTACTTTTTCCAGTTTTTAACTTCCCACCTTTCACATATAACCTATCTTAGACCTAACCCATCTCTTCTACTTCATTTTCATCTTCATTTCAAGCCAATATCATTCACAAACCCATTCATGATCTATCTTTGATCATTAACCCAAAAAATGTAAAACATGAACCCATACCATTCATCAACAACTTCCTACCCATATTCAACCTTGTTTTTCACTTCTAACTATCACTAAATATGCTTCATCTAACAATCAAGAAGGGTTAAATGCTTATACTTAATTGATTTAGCTTCAAATTCTTCAAACTCTTCAAGATCTCCAAAAACCCTAATTTTTCTTCCTTCTTTTCTCTCCTTCTCTTCTTCTCTTCATTATTTTCTCCCTTCCTTTCTCTCAATCACATGTTTGCTTCTTCAAATGCAAGCCTACAACTTTCCTTTTCCCATTCTACACTTCCTTTAATGCCTTATAAGTTTTAGACTTAAGTGGTCTTCCAAGAATGCTGCTTATGGATTCTTACTTCTTCAATTTAACTTACACCATACTATAACTAAATTTTAATTTCCCCATTTAATGCTTTTAAATTGATCAATCCAAGCTATAAATCCTCCTAACATTGACATGCTAATTACTCCAAAATTAATATATCAAACCTTATAAAAAAAGTAAATCATCCTTAATCAATAAGAAAAGAATTTGGGGGCCAACACCAACCATTCATTCACTAATGTTATTTTAACATTATATGATCATACAATATCCAAACTCTCATTCTTTATTATAACATCTCCTAAAATTCCAGACCTACGGGTCTATTTTCCATGAACATTATGAATACGAAAATGAAGTAATTTGGTAACAATTTCTTCTATGAAAGTGTTCCCTATTGTCTTAAGTTTCTAATGACACCAAGATCATTAAATTTGGTTCAATACCCCAAAAGTTATGCTCCAAATAATTCGGACTGTTCTTAAACTAAGACAGTATTTTGTACTTGACTTCTATTCAAAAAAATTGAAATTCTTAGAGATAGAATTAAGATTTGATCTCTTCATAAACTTTGTACCCCTATATTTCCAGTTTACTTCAATTCAAGAATAATCTCGTTTGGAAATCTGCAGATCAAGATATAACCAAAATACCTAAGCATGTTCAATGAAATCTTGTCAGTTCATACTATTCCAGTAGGTTCCCTAACCTTTATTTAATCAATCTTTTCCAAATCAAATCAGAATGCTGCCAATTTTTATGGAGAGGTAGAATAATGTGTTAGGAACCTATTTGTTCATGAATCAAGTCATTTGGAGGTCTAGACAAGACGTTATGATCAAAAGAAGCAAGACTGTTCAGTTTGTAAAAGGCTTTCGGGTGAGCCAAATATGGACAAAAATGTTAGACTATTTGTAAACATGCTCGGTCAGACCGTCTGAAATTTTGCCCTTGATCTCTCTCAATTGATTTCAGATGGCTATGATTTTTGGTGGAGAGGTAGAGCAATGTGTTACGAGTCCAAAAACTTTAGTCTCATGTCATTTGGAGGTCGGATGAAGGAGATATAGCCAAAATACTAAAGGATGTTCATCAGCCTCCAACCTTCAAAGTCGTGATCGTCTGCACTCGCGATTGTCTGGATGACAACGACTTTCCCAGTCGCACCCCCTCTCTTCAAATTTCCATAACTTTGAATCTAGAACTGCAAAAATTTCAAACTTTATATCAATAAAAAGCTAAAAGAAAAAATCTACAACTAATTTCCAACTCAAAATTCATTCTTTTGGTCATCTCAGAAAACCCTCATATATTTACATATATGCATACATTCTCAGTGAAGAGAAACAGAGCCTTCATTTTGTTTTCTTCAAAATATTTTTGCACCTAGTTATACATATTTTCCACTACACTCATTCAGTTCCATCAAATCTTCCATTTCACCTTAACTCATCTCTATATCACAAATTTATCTTTTAATATATTAATCATCGAATTTACAAACACAACAGTAAATATGTATATCACTATTTCCTAACCATTTACCTAAAATTTGCTCACTAACTTTTCAGTAAATATGTATATCACTATTTCCTAACCATTTACCAATGAGTTAACGTGATGCATGCTTCATCTTATACCAAAAAAAAGAACCATAACAAGTACTGTACTTAACTCTCATGCACCCACATACGCCTCTGTAGAGGTTAGCAAGTTTCGAAAGCTATAAAGACGATAAAGACACGAGTACTGTACTTAATCATTTAAAGCTAAGAAAAAAGTGACTTTAGATTTGGACACTTGTCCAATTTATGTAGTACTTAGCTAGTTTCCCAACTAACTAGTTCTTATTGAACTAATCTCATAAGCCCCATCTTTTTATTCCAATTGTCTCTAAATCTACAAAGTCATTTTCTCACAAATTCTAACATCCTCTATAAATTTCTCCAATATCATTTAACCCATTTCTATATCCTTCCAACAATTTACTTGCCACTTGGCATTTTTCTTAGTTCAGTCATACTCAATATTTTCAGAAATTTCCCCCAAAATTCACCAAAATTTTTAAATCAATACGTACATTCTCCATATCGATTTTTGATACAATTAATTCACAATTCTCAATAAGAATCACATGTCACATATAAATCAATTATACTCGGCAATTGTCAATGAATGCATGTACAGTCATTTTAATATGTGAAAAAAATCATATTTATGTGCGTGTATGCCAACAATATACATGAGCATGAAAAATGCATTTTCTTAATCTTGCATTATTCTCATATGTACCATATGTTTGGGTTCTAACTCTTAATATGGGAATAGGATGTTACATTTCTCCCCTCCTTAATAAATTTCTTCCTTGAAATTCTTATCTGTTTGATCAGGAAGGCAGGCGCATTGGTTCCTCAGTTACTCCTCCATTTCCCATTTATCTTCATCACTTGAATAATTTCTTCTAATTGACTATAATCAATGTAAGTAATCCTTCCTCTAATCATTTCTTCAGGTATCACATTATCTTAATAGTTTCCTCAATATAATTAAGGTTACTCAAATTTTCTACTTCGTAAGCTGATAATACATCTTTGTCAGATCATATCATTATCTCTTAGCATATTCATATATCACATAATATGAATTGAGGCATCTTTATTGATAGTACAACTCATCAATAACTTCATGTGGGCCAATACAATTCGAGCTTAGTTTATCCTTTTTCCTAATCTGAGCACACCTTATACTCACTATAAGTACACCTTGGCAAGGTGATACTCTTAGAGATATTTCATCTTTCATTTAATATTTTAGATCTCTTTAGTGTTACTACAATTAAATCTTATATCCATCTCACTATAATCCATAACCTCGATGTTGATCTACATAACTCTTTTATCTTTCTTGAATCACTTAATTTCCATTAAAGATCTGTTTCACTTATCAACAATATCTTGAATCAATTCTAGCCTTCAACTATGTTTAGGCCCTCTTCATTCAGTGTAAAGGTGAACGACTTTTTTTGTCGTATTATGCCTCATACAATATTTTAACGATATCACTATGATAATTATTGTTATGCTTAAAGTCACTTAAAACTATACATTCATCTCATGTTCCTATGAACTCCAAAATATAAGTTTTAAGCATATCTCCAATAGTTAAGAATGTTATCAACTTATACATGTAATTACTTACTTCTACATCTTTAGCCGTCAAATGCTATTTCGGTGTATTCCTAAGGATGTATATCAAAGGTTGTTATTTGTGCTTCTCTAACAATCTCTTTGCTCAATCATTTTTTTCGAGTACACATACTTCTTATTTCAATCAAAAAATATCATTCTCCCAATTCCAACTCAAAATTTTCCTCAATCTTTACTAATATGTATATTCACATATATATATATATATATCCAAAACGTTTTTGTACCTATGCTATCTCCAAGCTTTCAAATCAATTACTATTGTAGCAAGTTCTAAATCGTATATCAAACAATCAATTCATGAGGCTTAATTGTCTCTATGTATACAAACTTACTTTATTTTGTTGCATTAGATCGCATCCTAATCTCTAGTGTGAAACATCATTGCATACTACATAATCTCCAACTCCCAATGATATTATTATCATTGGTGTTATGATAGGTTTTCGTTAGCCTACAAATTTAATCCCCTACTTGAATTGATTTGTAGTATAGTGAAGTAAGGATATCGTCCCACAGAGATCAAAACACAAGGAAGTTTTTTTACTTTCAAGCAAAGTATGCGTGAATGTCAAAGGGAAAAATAGAAGTTGAATGCAAGATATAGGACCAGATTGGGAGATTTGTTTGCTTGCGTTAAAAAGTGAACAAGAAAAGAAAGAAGAAGACGTGATTTAAGTTTAGAAAATTAAAACAA